>PVJS01005516.1:0-63846 GCA_004027185.1 Glis glis
TGATCTATTTCATAGATTATGAAAAGACATAGCCTATCTTGAGAGATACACACATATATGCACACATATATACATTTATATTATATAGGTATATATGTCATATACATAAATTAGAATACATATATTAGGATTATATGTTAATATGTGTGTGTGTGTGTGTGTGTGTGTGTGTGTGTGTGTGTATAATTTAATATTGGTGAGAAGGTATCAGTTGTTCTAGAGAGTGTCCCCAAGGAAATTTAATGATGCAAAGACCAATTAGTGGTCCACATAATGCATGCTGTTAAGAGACTAGCCATGTTCATCTAACCATCTTTCACCCCTTTTTTCCCCATCTGCATCTTCATCTCAATCTCCATTTACAATGTCCTTAATAAGTTCTCAAAATTTTCCTGTGCTCCACATTTATTTGTCTTTGAATGTTTGTAGTTTTTGCAAATACCAGATGCCCTATAGAGTTAGAGAATGACAGATTAAGGAGAGAAATTTTTTTATCAAAGTGAATATCCCTGAAGCCTTTTCCTGTAATTAAAAATTTTTTAACATTTTAAATAAATTACATAAATCATTATACTTTCTATTGCCAGCAGAAATCGGTTTAGCATTCTACGACTTCCAATTTCTGGGTCTGCCATCTATTTCTTTTAACTTCTACATTTTTAATGTTGCTTTAGGCTTGCTATCTCTTCTTTCCTAATTGGCATACTTTCTTTTTCCTTTGTATTTTACCCACTTGAGAAACTTATCTATTTTTCTCCAATCATCTTTAAATAATTTGCCACAGCCCATCATAGTTCATTACCCAGTGACTCCCAAATCAAGTTGGTGTACTCAACGTAAGTGCTACCAGGTTTCATCACACCTGGGAAGCCGCCACTGACGATCACAGGATTCCCAACTTTATAATTTTTTTCTCATACTTTTAACTGAATTTATTAGTGAACTGAAATTTGAATTTCTTTGCCCCTTCAACACAGTTACTCTCATATGACAAGTCAAATTCAGTTTCTACAGACTCCAAGGGATTATTTGCAATCAAGAATGTACTGATAGACTAATGTTGGAACTACATGAATTATGGGCTTAAAAGTATGTACATCATGTAATGATATTACTTTATAATATTCAAATTTTTATGGTAAGACTGAAGTGGGTCACAAATTGAATTTTGATATCTCTTCAGGGAGAAACTTAGAATTTCATTGATTCCTACAATCAGGACCAATAGTTTCCATAAACACATGCTTAGGTTATCAGGGAAATTTTAAAAATCTAAAGTCTATGATAATGCACTTTCATAAAATTCAGCATTTTTATGTTGTGAGTTAAGAAGTTATTTCTAAAGCAAATCCCAGTGTGAAAGATATTTTCTAAGGGAATGACATTAAGTTGATTCTCTATGTATATGAAATTCTCTTTCTGTGTATATATGGGTACGCATATGTATCTAATCAAGTGAGCATAGTTCTTTAGTGATAAATGGTCTTTCAACAGCAATAAGCAAGGTTGTGAAACAAAGGCCTGCAAATGAAGTACGATTTGATGAATAAGAAAGGGATGGCACAGCACACATGGACAGCAGTCTGAAGAAGGCAGGCCTGTGGCATGTTGAGAATGTGTCCTGAGAAATAATGGAACAGGATAAAGGCAGAGGCAATCTCTCAAATAGGAGGGCGTTGTGAGGGCAAGTTGCTGGGGGAAGTATAGAAATGTAAAGGGAAAGTTGCATTCACTCCTTCATCATTTGGACTGGCTTAAGCACTTGTTGCAAAGAGAGTTCTGGCACTTTGAAGGCTATTTAAGCCATAATATTCTTCACTAGAACAATTACATATATTGTCTGGTGTTTATTGTCCAATGTTGATTGCTCTTATCATTATCTTTCTTTTTTCTAGATGTCCTAAACAAGTGTGTCATAATCTTATTCTATACAAGGAATAATTAACTCCTAAACCCAATCCTGCATAAGGTTTGGGAGATTAAAGAAAAGGTGCATGAAATTATCCCTGACCTTAAAAAGAAATACATAGTCTTATCATTAGACTCTACTGGAGAGAGATGGCTTTGAAAATAAGTAACAATAATATTAGGTATAACTGCAGTTAGAGAAAGAGAGGTATATTCACTGGTTCCAGAGGGAGTAAATAGCCACTTTCCTCAATAGTAAATTCCATGTCACCCCTTTTAGGAGCTAAACTTAAAGAGATTGGAGAGACGACAAAGAGTGCCTTCTCATCTTTCAGGACTGTACTTCGATTTAGGAAGAATGCCCTGAGAAACAGGGAAATTATAAAATAGTTTGCCAGAATTTTGGTTAACAAAAAAAAGACATTTAATGATGTTGAAATTAAAATTTAACGTTGGCCTTGTCCACTTATGTTTGTAAATTTAAAAAAATGAAATGATAGAAAATTCAATAGAAAGGCATTCTGGAGCCTACCAATGGTGATATAGAAATCCTTTGATTTATTTTGTCTATGTATATGACTGTAATGTGTTTCTAAATAAAAACTTCTCCATAACATTCATCATAGGATATGTGATAATCAGAGGTTTATTAAATCATTATTTATTCTTTTGTTTAAATGGAGATTTTTAGGTCTTTCCAGGGTTCCTATTTAAATTTTTTATTGTTAATCAGGATTTTTTATTGGTGGATTTTTTTTAATTTGAGGGTACTTTATTTTTTTAATATGCTTTTATTGGTGCATTATAGTCTCACATTATCAGAATTTATATTAGCTTCCTATTGTTGCTCAAAACAAATTCCCATATATTAGTAGCTTAAAATAGCATAAGTGTATTCATTTATATTTCTGGAAGCCATAAATTGGAAATCAATTTCAACTGGCTAAAATCAACATGTTAGAAGGGCTACATCCTTTTGGAGACCATAGGGAAAAATCTACCACTTGCTTTTCCCTGCTTCTTAAGGTTGCTTACACTTCTTGGCTAATGCCCCCCTCTTCCATCCTCAATGCTAACATCATAATATCTTTCATTTTGGACTGCAGTTTCTATCCCTACATCTTTTTTCTGTCTCTCTAACTCTAATATCTCTCTTTTGAGGAGCCTTGTGATTGCAAGGGTCCATTACCTGGGAACCACCCAGATAATCTGGGACAATCTCTCTATCTCAAGATCCTTACCTCAACCAAATCTACAAAGTTCCTTTCATCAGGTAAATGTCTTAAAATTTTTTGTACTTTTTTTGGTGCATTGAAATTATACATCATAATGAGATTCAAAGTGATAGACACACATGCAGAACATCGCTTGGTGTATTTCCCTCTATATCCCACTCTGTTCTTCCTCCTCCTTCTCTGTACATGTTAGTGATATTGGTAATGATACTGTCCTATATGGGCAAAATGTTATTTAAACTGTTTCCTTCCTCATCCTTTCTTTGTTATCTCCCCACTTTCTTCCCCCACTCACCTTACACTATTCTACTGGTCTCTCTCCTCATTTTCCTGAGGTTCCATGCAATTTTGAGTAGTAAGAACCATGCCAGAGGCATCACAATACCTAATTTCAAGTTATATCACAAAGCTATAGTAACAGATTGGGATTGGCATAAAAACAGACACATAGACCAATGAAATAGAATAGAAGATACACAGACAAATCATCACACTTAAAGTCAGTTGATTTTTGACAAAGAAGCCAAAAACATATGCTGGAGAAAAGACAGCCTTTTCAACAAACAGTATTGGGAAACATGTAAAAGAATGAAATTAGAACCCTATCTTTCACCTTGCACAAAAATCAACTCAAGATTAATCAAACATATAGAAATACCGGAAACATTGCAATTATTAGGAGAAAACATAGGACCAACTCTCCAACATATAGAAAAAAAAAGCCAGGCGTGGTGGCGCACGCTTGTAATCCCAGTACTTTGGGAGGCAGAGACCGGAGGATTCGGGTTCGCGGCCAACCTCAGCGCGCATGCGTGCACGCGTGATCTCTCTCTCTCTCTCTCTCTCTACCTAGTGAGGCCCTCTGCAGCTTCATTAGACCCGGTTTCAAAAATAAAGCATAAGAAAAAAATAGGGCCGGGGGTGTAGTGCGTGTGTCCAATCCCCAGTACCGCAAAAAAAAAAAAAAAACAAAAAAAAAACAGGGTGCCGGCAGTGTAGCTCAGTGGTAGAACTCCAAAGGGTTCAATATCTAGTACAAAAAAAATTGTTTGTTTCAGTGAATATCTTTACAATTTAAATCTAGTTTTTTAAAGTTATTCTGTTAAAGATAGGAGAATGAAACTATCTCTAGCTTTTACAGAGAAAATACAGCATGTCATAAATAATTTACATTTCTGGTCTCAGACCATATTATTACTTAGTGTTTGACTCAAGCCTTCTAAGCAAGTTTCCTGTCTCAATTTAATTCTCTTTCCACCACATTCATTAGCTCAGTGACTTGCGTTTGAGTTTAGATCTCAGTGCAGTGTACAGGCTACCCATGAGCCTCTTCCTTTCATAAAGTAGTTAATCTGTGAGCCAGGAGCAGTTTCCTAGTATGTTCAATAAACTGCACTGATGTGCTTGGATCTGTGGGGAGTCATAAAGGATGATCATGCTTGTTGTCCAGAAGTGCATCTCTTCATTGCTAAAGAACTTGAAAATATCTGAGGAATACTGCTAGGAACTCTCCCCCCACCCCACAAAAAAAAATCCATAGATCATTTCTCATAGTAAACAAGCAGTCCTCTCTAACCTTTTTCCCTTGCTATTTTAAAGCCCAGATTTGCCCTGAAGCAAAATGTTGTTTGAGCAGGGGGGTTATTCCATGGTCATGAATAAAGAGACATTACTTACACACTCTGACAAGTTGAGTGATTCACTTTCCAAAAATGTGTAGCAGAAGGAGAACACTTATTTATTTATGCTTTAAAACACCCAAGTGAGCAAAAATAGTTTTTGTACTGTTTTTGAATTGCTTAAGCATTCCGTATACTTTGGAGAATTGGCCAGTGTCCTAAACAATCTCAATTCATTTTGTGTACCCCTACCCCAAATCCCTATGTTTTCTTTCTCTGTTATGCAGTGAGTCCAGGGAGACCTAGCTCCTGGGTTCTACTTCACATAAGCTCTCTTGGCAGTTGGTGACTAGTGGATTTGTCCATGGAGAGGCACCATCAGGTGAAGATAGACCTGGTGGTAGAAGGAAATGGTTCATGGGGCTCTTCCTCTCACTCCCTGTTGTGTGCTACTCCATGGCGTAGCTCTGTGGGGGTTCCTCCTCCATAGAAATAATTCCTCTCTTTGTCCCTTTTTATGGCCAAGACTTCCCTCTGTGGTGGAGTGCACTCCTTAAAGCAGCCCACACCTTTGTTGTAAATGGTCTCTTTATAAAGCTTTTGAATTTAAACCACCTGAATTGAATTCTGTTTTCTAATAAGCCAACACAGTTGGCAAGCATATTTCCTACTGTGTAAGAGGAAACCTAGTTGCCAGTTGAGCATCTTCATAGCCTTCCTGTGTTCTTTTATCTTCTCATCCTACTCCCTCTGATCAACTCACCCTGAAGTAATGGTTGTGGGAGGCAGGAGTCTCAGAAGCAGGCTGCTAAATCCCTCTGAAATTATCTGTCATTATCTTTACCCAGCCCAGGATCCCAAATTTCTGTGGGTTTAATTCCTGCTGAGTAGAATAACCTATGAATAAAGATTCATATAATGTATACTTGAACCGGTTAGCTTAGACTATCTAGAGTGCAAGCTGGCAGTCCCAGACTTGTTTTAACCTTTCTTTAAATACATAAACCCTATTGTTTCCCTTCATGGCCTCATTCTTCTTTTAATGTATAAACCCAACTGAGACATCTCCGTAGCCCTTCCTACATGGTAGAGTTAACTGAGTGTGTATGGCCCCGCGTATCGCACTATTTACTTGATTTTCAGGTGGTTTTCTTAATGATGTTATGACATAAATGTTGGCAGTTCTTTGCCAAGACAACCAAGTATGTAATATGCACCATATAGTTTGAATTTGATTTGGTCATTTTGTTTCTGTATTCTTGGTAATAATTCTTGTGGTAGAAACAATTCTTTGTTTTGTGTCACCCTTTATACAAGGTCTGACTCCCTTTTCAATTCTGGCAAATTTATTCTTTCTCCTAAATTTACGACGCTAATTTGCTTCTGCTTTCTCTTTTTCTTATATATTAGATATTTTCTAAACAAACTTTTATATTCAATATGCTTGCCTCCTGTTAACTTCAAAAAACATATTTGGTGTATTTACTCAAAGAAAATAGAAACGTATTCCTTAAGTAATGGGATACATCTCTATTTTCCCTAAACAAAACAGAAAATGAAATACAGGAGACTGGTTTTTCAGAAATTTAATTGAGGCTCATTTTTGTACCTTTTATGACAGCAAAATCTCAAAAATGTTATATGGATGATGTATGGATATAACATATGCCTATACATTCATGTACCTATTTAATGCATCTAAACTTGGGGTTTGAATAGATCTTAAATTTTATTTTCCCTATAGTCATTAGATTCTTGTAATTCCTCTACTTGTAGATGTTACCACCAATATGAACAGAATAAAGGGATCTTGGTAAGTTGTACATCATGTATCTAGCATTTATTAACCATCTCTGCTGGTTCATGGATGGGGCTAGCAATTGATATGATAAAGTTTAGCAGAGTAATGTCCTGTGCTCCAGCTGCCACTTGAGGAGTCGGAGGGTTTTTGTTTGTTTGCTTGTTTTTTGTTTTTCTTTTATTTTTCGATGCAAACATACCTGCACTTGGTGTGTTTCCCTCTGGAGACCTTTATCATAACTATGACGGAGTGTAAAGCATCCTGGTAGGAGTCAGAGTGAGAGTGAAAGGGTTAACAACTGATGAGAATGGCCAGGTGCATTTTCCACAAGTGGTGTGGGTGTTGAAGGAGGAATTGCAGTGCATCCAGCCGGACTAGGAAAGAGGGATTCCACAGAACAGGGATCTGTGTTTGAAAAGACCTGCAGACAGCAAGGGCGCTTATCAAGAAGCACTCATCGAGGGGTGGATGGGGATGGAGCAGCTGTGTCCTTGAGTCAGCAGCCCTTCCTCTCTTGTCCTCTTGGTTCCATCCTCTTCATCTTTCACTAGCTCAAGAGACCCTCCATCCTACCCTAGGTGTTACTTTGTACTTCCCCTTCCCGCACTGCAGAGACCTCAGAAGAATATTGCATATGTACCTCTTCACCATCCACTGGTCAGCCATGGCAACTGAATTTACATGATCCAATAAAATCACTTTGTAAATGTGGTAAAGGAAGGCTGATCTTGCCAGAAGCAATGGGGTAGTTTTGGTGCTCATAGTACTCAATTAAGGGTATCAAATAAAATATAGCATAATTTGTATTATAAAGAATAACTTTAAATTTAATTAGGAACATTCAAATTTCAGAAAAAAAATACTCTCGTAGTAAAAGCCTGTTCCAGGCAGTTTGTGTGATATACTAAAATTATTTGCTGTTTATCTGACACTTCAGTTGAACTGGAGTCCTTTATTTTTACTTACTAAATCTAGCAACCTAAAATTTTCCATTTTTCAGATGAAACTCTGAATTACTCAAATTTTCTCTCCCCTTAGCTTGTAAAGTGCACTTTTTACTGGGTTCCCCGATCTCTGCTCCTTTCTCTTTCAGTCTGTCTGTCTGTCTCTGTCTTTCTCATTCAGTATCATTCTCCAATAATTTTATCTTATAGAGATATTTTTACAGGTGAGAACCCAGAAACATTGTTTAGACTATGGTGGAAATAAATGTCTCTTTTAAAGTTTGAGGACAACTGAAAGCATTGTTATCTACTAAACAAGTGCGGCAATTTTAATTTAACCTTTCAGATAATGTGTATGAATTGAAAGCAATTATAGATGGAGCTTAGAGTGTAAGGAGTTACCTGCCATTAATAAGAGAATCTCTTTTGGCATGCTGTAGCCTATGCATTGGAAAAACTTACACTGGGTAACACAATTCCCTTTGAAGCCTCCGTAGAATTATTTCTATTTAGTTAGTAACAAGTGGAGCTTGGGGTATTATTAGGCAAAATTACAACAGCAGCGCGCTGCTGTGTGGAGAAAGATCAGGGCATTTCCTCAACGCAGCATCTTTAAAAGTCTGGCTCCTAAAATTAATGTTGTGAAGCTTTAGTTCTTTTGAATTGAAACTCCAGGGAATAAGAAAGGGTCATAATTATTAGCTAGGAATTGATGCTAAATTTGTTTATTCACTGATTTTCTACCACTTTCTATAGTATGTAAATGAGATTTTTACTTAGAAAAAACATTTCCCACTCTGAGACAGATGACAGCTGTTCCAGCCTGGGGGAAAAGAAACCACAGCTTTTTCTTGGCCTTTTCTTCCTCTTTAGTGCAGCTTCCAAAGCCTCATTGAATTTTCCCAGAATCCCCTGCGCAGGCGCTTTGAAATTCTGATTGATTAGTCATCATATCAGAGCTTACTGCCCTGTGGCTCCCATGTTACCAATTGAACGTTATGAACTGGGCCCCTGAAACTAGCTAGCTCAGCACCGTAGAGATTGTGGCCTGTTTAGCAATGACATCTAATTCCCTATGACTCTAGTTAGTAGAATTAGCGTCAGAGTGATATCAATAGAACGTCTTCAGAGAGGAGGCAGAAAATCTTTTCAAAGTTTACAATACTTCCATGAGATATAGTGGGAGACAGACAGACAGACACATCCCTTTCCAAACTTTGCCAGGGGAGATAGGGTCTAGAGTAGGGCATGAGGAAGGGCTGGAAAAGGGTACTTGTTCTAGAGGGAGTTGGGGGAGAGATTGTTTTCAGTTTTGTTTTTGTTTTTGTGATACTAGGGATGGAACCCAGGGACATTCTACCTCTGAGCTCCACCTCCAGCCCAATTTTATTTTTTTTAATTTTGAAACAGGGTCTCACTAACTTGCAGAGTACCTCACTAAATTGCTGAGATTGACTGGGGACCTGGGATCCTTGTGTCTCAGCCTCCCAAGTACTGGGATTACAAGCGTATGTGCCACCCCGCCCAGCTAATGGTTTTTAATTTTGAATTCTCCCACCTCTGCTTCCTTTACCCTCTTATATTTTGCAATATTCCCCTAAAGTTAACTCAGCTCATACCCTAGGCCTCACACTTGTGAGCATCTCCTCAGGCAGAGAGGTCAAGTGTCCGGAAAGCTGACTTCTGTCAGTAAGGATTCATCTGTGTGTAACATTCTCTTCTCATGTCTCTAGATCTCTTCTCTAGGTGTTCAGCCCCCACATCCAACAAACCTCAGCATCCCACTAGGCATGCATGACTTCTTCAAGTACCCTGTGCCACCCAAAATGCCTGTATCTCCCCTACAGTACCAGAACCTGTTGTCTTCTGTAACCTGACAGAACATGAGCTCAGAAACAAATTCACTTTAAGGTGCAGATGGATAAATTGAAAATAATATGTGACTTCTCTGTGAGTGATATGGATTCAAAGCAGAGCTGTGAAGAGAGACAGTATATGAACATGAAGCAAATAATGCCCATGGATAAAATATATATCAGCCTCGTAGATTTCTGGAAGAAAAACTAACTGTAGGGCAGGGGAACTTTCTCCATTTTCTGTCATATTCTGAGTTATGGGCTACCATGACTAATAGTAAAAAAAGGGCAAAAAACATTATTCATAGACATAAATTGAAGTATTCTTTTTAATTGTGCCTTTCAAAAATAAGTTGCCTTGAGGTGGATTTGTCTAATACGGCACTAATTAAAACACCATTAGATTAAGATAAATAAGTTAAACTCTTATTAACCTTCAATTACTGTTCCATTGTAGGAAAAAACAGACCTGCAGCGAGATTAGCTCCACAGTCCACAAATCAGAAAGTGGATGAGTTAAGATTGCTCTAAAAATATTTTTACGAAGGGACATATACATATGTATACATGAAAATTTCTTTTTCTTAAAAGCAGTCCCACCTATAGTTTTGACTCCACATAAAGACAAATATATTTATAATGCATATGCATACATTAACTTATATGCATTCATGAACACTGGGCTAAAAATGTGAAATTGACATTGAGGAAGAATAATCTGCCTCTCTTTTCCTCCCGCTTTGGTACTATTAGCACAAATGTGGTTTTCGTTTGAGGGCACGTGGCAGGGAAGCAGCGGCCATCCCTTCTCAGTGGTACTTGATGATGCTGTTGAAGAGGAGACATGCTATTTATTAGGTGCTCAGTGTTAAGTTTGTCTGGTATCCATGGCTGCCTTACATTACTCTCAGACACACCAGTGAATGTAGTTTGAATGATTCTCTGCTATCCATCACTTTTATGCGAGTGCATTGAGCTGTGTAGTATGCAGCCACTGCATTGCAAATGGAAAGAAGTAATAATCCAGACACAGAGAAATGGGCCCAGTGCCAACACAGTACAAGGCAGATTCCATATTCATGTTCTGGTTGGACATTTAGAGATTTTCTGCTAACATAGTGCTGGAACCAAGTAGATGCTTAATAAATGCTGGTTGACTGGGCAAACAAGTGATGAATAGACGCATTATGCCTCTTCAATTCCCCCCCATTTCATACTGGGGATTGAACCCAGAGGCATTCTACCTCTGAGCTAGACTCCCAGCCATATTTTATTTTTTATTTTGAAACAGGGTCTTGCTAAATTGCCTAGACTGGTGTCAAACTTGTGATTCTCCTGTCTCAGTCTCCCAAGTACTGGGAATACAGGTGTACCACAATGCCTGGCCTATGGGTCTTTTTTTTTACCTTTAATATTACAGTTTATAGGAGCTAGAATCATAGTGATACATTTTACGTTAAAAATATTATTTTTTTGCGGTACTGGGGATTGAACCCAGAGGCGTTCTACCTCCGAGCTACACCCTCAGTTCTATTTTTTATTCTTTATGTTGAAACAGGGTCTCACTAAGTTGCAGAGGGCCTCACTAACTAGCTGAGGCTGGCCGCCAAACCTGCGATCCTCCTGTCTCAGCCTCCCAAGTACTGGGATTACAAACGTGTGCCACCATGCCTGGCTTACTAATTTTTAATAATTTTAAAGAACTCATAAAATCTTCAAATTAATAAAAATGATAAAGATTCTTAAGTTTACAATATCTTAATGTGATATTTTGTGGTACTGGAGATTGAACCCAAGGACATTCTACCTCTGAGCCACACCCACAGCCCTATTTTAATTTTTATTTTGAAATAGGGTCTCACTAAGTTGCTAAGGCTGGCATTGAACCTGCAATCTTCCGGTCTTGGTCTCAGCCTCTCAAGTACTGGGATTATAGGCGTATGCCACCACACCCAGCTTAGCGTGAATTTTTAAATCACTATTGATGTTTATTAAGTTGGCACTAAATAATACTATCTATATTATGTAGGTTATTTCAAGTTTTGGCATGGAAAAATATAATATAAAATGAATTTGCAAAATATAAACATGGTTATATAACTTCCTTACCCAATCACTTGTGGCCTGGCAAAGTAGGGTTTTGCTCCTCTTTTCCATCTTTCTGCTCCTTCAGTAAAATGTTCCGTCCTGCATCTTTCATGGCCAGAGTTCCAATCCTCTGTATCTTCATTTCTGGTTAAACTTTTAATAGGCCTTCCTTTCTTCCCACGTATTTTGTGTGCCACACATTAATACAGAGACAAATCATAGCAGATAAGCATCACCTTAGTGATCGGTGGACTGCCTTGCCTATTCTGGTTGGAAAAATACAATCTTTATCACTTTACAGAAGAAATCCCTAGTAGGCCTAGATAGTAAATGCATAGGATTCAAAAGCTGATATGAGTGGAAGCTAGACGGAGGACATATTTTTTAACCAACACCTATGTATTGGAGGTTTGTTTCTTTTCATTTCCATAGAAGTAACAATACCAAAAGTTCTACAAAATTTATTCAGTGGACCAAAGAAGACTCACTGAATGTTATCTAGGGCATAATTTGGGCCCCTCGTGTGCTGGGGTGTGTGTGTTTAAATAACAGCTGGCCCTTTATGATAGGTACAGAAGATAGATAAAAGTTAAGTTTAGTGCATTAATACTTTTATGCAAGTGTTTATTTCTTAATAAAAAATCCTACGCACTAAAGAGTGTAGTACAAATATATACAGTAATGGTTTTTATTATTTTTATGACAAAACAAGAAGTTAGTGTTCCAAGATGTGTTCAATTAAGGACAAGCCTAATACAAATTTTCCTGTAGGTTGAGATTCTGGTCTGTATATACCTAGTAGAATTTGACAGTGTGCTAAGGTAGACAAAAAGAAAGCATTCTCTAATATTGTCCATGTGAACAGCATAATGTCCTGACAGTCAAGACACCTGGGTCTTTTATGTGGTGCAAATACTGCTGTGTGGGAGATGGGAGGTGAAATAGGTCTTCATTAAGTCCATTCCAGCTTTAACAAGCTATTAATGAAATGTTGATTGTCAAACAGAAAATGTGTATTTTATTGGTTGAGGAGCCACATTTGCATGAGGCTGCCCTGAACCACTCTGAATGTTAATCAGTGCCAGAGGACTTGCAGCAAATCAAAACACAAGTGCTGCTAAGATGAATTTATAAGAAAAAGAATGATTAATTTTGCTTGAAAAGTAAAATTCTACAGGGTAGTCTGTAGAATCCAACACAGTGAGCCTTTGAGAATATATGAGAATAAGCCAGGCGTGGTGGCGCACGCTTGTAATCCCAGACTGGAGGATCGGGGTTCGCGGCCAGCCTCAGTTTGCGCACATGCGCGCGCGCTCTCTCTCTCTCTCTCTCCCTGTCTCTCTCTCTCTCTCTCTCTCTCTCCCTGTCTCTCTCTCTCTCTCTCTCCCTGTCTCTCTCTCTCTACTTAGTGAGGCCCTCTGCAACTTCGTGAGACCCGGTTTCAAAATAAAGTATAAAAAAATAGGGCCAGGGGCGTAGCGCGGAGGTAGAACGCCCCTGGGTTCAATCCCCGGTACCGCAAAAACAAAAAGAGAATATATGAGAATAAACTCTAATGGTGTTATCTGAGTCTATGTTGTAAGAATAATCCAAATGATCCAATATGTTCCCTTGTCATTTTCCACTTGCAACATAGATCACTAATTTCTACTTCTCCATTTTCATTTTTAAAGAAAACTTAGAAGTGATGGCTGTGGTGGAAGACCCCAGGCTACTGGGAAGAAATTATAGTGTGGCATCCGATCTTCAACCTTGAATATACAGACCAGAATCTTCAACCTATCTCTGGTGCCCCTTCCTCTTCTTATAAGGATACTAGTGGTGTTGGGTTAGGGCCCCACTCATATGCCTTTATTTAACCTAAATTACCTCATTGAAGGCTGTGTGTCCAAATATAAACATAATAGGGTGTTAGGGCTTCAGGATATGTATTTTGCAAGGGGACACAATTTAGTCCATAGCAACTCTTTAAAATCATTTCCAAATATAATCTTTCCTCCCACAAATACCTTAATTTAGCAGCTTGAAATATTTTATCATTTTCTTTTCCAACCTGACTCCAGTTGAAAAATAAAACATAAGCCCATGGTTTTTTTTTTCCCCCTAAGGGAATTCTATTCTGGTATCCAACTTCTAAATGTAAGTCCACTTCTCAAAGGAGAAGAGTAATGGTCACCATCTGTTTTCACTGTCTTGGGGGTACAAACACACGTAGCTTATTTCTGAATCTGTATGTGAAGGCTACACACTTCTTCAAATGAGAGCTGTAAAAAGAGTAGCAATGCTTCCTGTTATTCTGGGATTTTCTTTTAAGGTCTGGTAAACTTTCACTCATTAATTCATTCTGATAAATTTTTAATAAGCACCTACTATGTGTCAATCACTATTCTAGACACTGTGACAATGAAGAGTGAAGGTTCTCCTTCAAGGAGCTCAACATTCCCTAGTCAGAATAATAAAATGTATGTTTATTTACCCTTCTCTTGAAGAATGAATTCTTTTCTGTCTATTCTTTTTGGTTATTGTCTTATGCTATCTGATTTTTTTGCTTGATACTCATTACTGAGCTCAAGAATTTTTGCTAGAGAACCAAACAGAAAGGAAAATGAAATTGAGTCATAATGTGTTCATCTGTAAAACAATGGGCTAGATTATATCAGTGGTTCTCAACCCTGGTTATCCATTTGAATTAACTGAGGGGCTTTAAAAATATTCCCTGCATGGACCCCAGTGGTGCTGATTTATTTGATCTGTGATGAGCCCTGTCCATGCGTGCATTTTGAGATCTCTCAAAATGCTTGACGCTTTTATACAGCCATAATTGAAACATCTGAACTAGATGGTCTCCAAGATTGATCTTAAATGTTATATCTCCGCGGATTCCTAGGTTTTCCTTCTATATCTGAGATTATGCTTTAGAATCAGCTGGAAAAGTTTATGTTCCTCTGCATGTATGTATTGGAGGTGACATTAGTGATGCTTCTAAGAATGGATCTCTGCTTAGATATAAGGTAGGATAATCTCCTTTGTCTTTCGATTTGCATAAAAATCAGGGAGATTGAATAAAATGTGTATAAGTATCAAGTAGTTTAGATGTAGCCTTAGGTGTAGGGCAGATGGAGGAAGTGATCAGATATTAAACTGGACAGTGAGAGAAGATATTGTATATCATGCTAAGTGCTTCTGAGTTTATGCTGAAGGTGATGGATTGCCATTTTCTAAAAAAGTATTAAGAAGTGAAAAGGCCTAAAGAGGTCTGTATTTTAGAAGGATCAGATGGAAAAAAGAATGGAGAATGAATAGAAGGGGAATGGGACCAAACGAAGTTAGAAAATTGACAAGCCAGCCAAACGTGGTGGTGCAAGCCTGTAATCCCAGCACCTGGAAAATAGGAGGATTGCCCATTTGCAGCCAGCCTAAGCAATTTGGTAAGACCCTGTTTCAAAATTAAAAAAACAAACAAAACCAAAAACCAATAAAAAAATAGGGCTAGGGGTGTAGCTCAGAGGTAGAATGCCTCAGGATTCAACCTCCAGTACCAAAAAAAAAAAGAAAGAAAATTGACAAATCATTGCAGCAGTCCAAATGAGAACCAAAACACAGTGTGGGGGGAGGTAGAATGGATTGATAACCAAGAGAAATTTGGAATGAATGGATAGAATTTCTGGCAGATAAAGAAATCTCTATTTTTTTGTACAATAGGTGGTCTGCTAAAGCTATTGATTGAGAAAAGAAGATAGGAGCAGAAGAGTTGGGTAATGACCTTAAAACATGCTAAGCTTGAATGACTTTCAGAGAGTTACTCAGTATAGTCAGATCTTAAGGAAAGAGGCTTGAACTATAGAAAACATCATGAGATATTATAATTGTGTTGTAAAAAAAGGATAATGGATAAAATTGTTCCTAGAAAATGTGTGCTTTTATGAGTGAGGTATGGATAGAATTTAGTCAGAAAACTTGGGAAAAAAGAAGAAATAGTAATTGAGCAAACGGAATTAAGCAGCACCTTGGATAAAGTGATATTCTAGAGCTTGAATGAAGACAATTTCAGGGAGAACAAGGTGCTCAGCTATGTCAAACTCTGCATTGAGGATGGGTAATAATTGCTACATATATTGAGTACGAGGCATTTTTAATTGTTTTATGTGTATTAAGACACTTAATTCACATAATACCTCTGGGAGGTAGCTACCATTAAATTTCATTTAATAGATAAAATATGAAAGTGCAGATAGTATCTTGCCAATGTTCACACAACTTATGCATGGCTATGGAGGACATACATCTTAGAGGATCAGATTCCAGAAGCCAGACTCTCAAGGACTCTGCTGAACTGCCAGGAAGATGAAGAATGAGGACCGCAAAGTATCCATGGCAATTAGAAACTAGGCAGTGAGCACGGAGAGCCGGTTTCAGTAAATGCTGGGTGTCTCAAACTGTGGAAAGTGGAAGAAAGAATTACAATAAGGAAATGTGCTCTTTGAAGTCCCTGTGTGTAAAGGAAAGGCACATGATGAAGTAGTAACTTGAGGGTGATTTCATGCAAAAGTCTGATTGTATTTGAAGATGGAAGAAATGGAAGGCCTTATACTTTGAGAAGAAAGAGCCAAGAGGAAGGGCAAAGGTGGATATACAGGAGATAAGCCATTAAAGTACTTTCCTATGAAGATGGTGGTGAGAGGGGAACCAGAATAGAGGGGAAAGAATCAGTATTGTCTACATTTTCCTGGGACAGAGGAGGAAAAGAGAAGATGTGGAAATTAAGAACATGTAAGGGCCAGAATGTTTTGAAGTATATTTACCCACTTTCATTCCTGCCTGTGAACTAAGAGGGGCAGAGCCCAGAAAGTGGATCGCCACTCAGCCATGCTCCCACCTTCTCACCAGGCATCGATATTTCTATGTATCTACTCAATATAGGGCAAGCTTCCTCATTCAGCACATTCTCCAAGTTTTGTGCATTGAATTTAATAATTCCTCTTCTCAGTAAGGAGGAAAGCCAGTCCCAAGCAGAAACACCTCTCAATCAAAGAATGGCAAAGGACAGGCAGTTGCATAGCTTGTGTCTGGAGTTACCCCATGAGAAATCTGACATTGATTTGCCATTCGACGCTGCATCTCAGTGTACTGAATTAGAAGAGCACCAACGGGTAACACATCCAGTCAGACTGGCAGTGATTGGCCCGCCTGTGGAAAGGATGTGAACTGAATTAATAACACTTCCAACTGAAGCTGTAAGAACCTTGGAGGAAAGATATCTTCAGATGAAATCCCAAGTGCAGACTTTCCCCCCTCCCTCACTTAACAGGCCCGGTGGTTGCAAAGGGCAACTTCAACAACTTTGCACAGGCAGCCCAGTCCCTGTCAGTCTAACTTGAAAAGGGAAGGGGATGTGAGTTCCCCAGAAAGCACTCTTCCCCTGAGACAAGGCACGGGTTTTGTTCAATCACTGTATTTAATTCAATTATCTGCCCCCACCACCCCCAACTGTCTGCCTTGCAAGGAAGGTTGGGAGGAGAGTGATGTTTGATGCTTCTGCAAATCCCCAAAGATGTGCATTCTTTATTAGGGAATTCAATAAAGGATGAGCTCTTACTCACCCAGCTGCTTCCTCTGGGAAGTTGTCATGGGCTCCAGCTGTGTGCAGTAGGAGAATGACAGGGTCTATGAAATGCATTGAATTTTTTTTTAATTTAGATTGAATTCAGCTAGTTTTTTTTAAAGAAGACATTTCAATTCATTTAAAAATTAATATTTTGGATCTTAAAACCATCACAGAATCATATTCAACTGTAAAATTTCTAGGGTCCAGTCATCTAGGTAGAATTATAGTCAAGTCTAAGAATTTTCTTCCTTTCCTTTCTTTTTCTTTCTGTCCTCTTGTTGGTTCATCTTAAGCAACTGTTAAGATTAGCATTTTTACAACAAAGTGAGGAATCAGAGAAAAAGTATTAAAATTTAACTGACCATGTTAATTTTATTTTTTAGCAATGATTCCAATAAAATAATAACATCAAAATATTTGATGGCAAAATCAAAATTACAAAAGTTATGATGAAGTAAAATAAGGAGCCTTAAAATTAGAAACTCTTGTGTTAGATTAGTGGATGCATATCTTTGTCAATAAACAAGTCAATTGGTGATTGAACTTCTCTTAACTGAAAGAATCAAAATTGGTTGGTTGCGGAAGAAAATTACCTCATTTATTTCACAAAACAGTTACAGTTAACTCATAATGTGAAGAAAAGAATGAACAGGCCATATCAGGGAGCAGCAATTGAAGAAGCTAACCTCATCTAATTTTTACATCAATGAATCACAAACCTTCCAGTTGTTTTAGAGTTCATATTCATGGCTATTATTTTTCATTAAGTAGACCAGTAATGCCCCCATATTTATCTGTGTTTTCCAGAAGACATCTTCAGATGCTCATTAACATATGCACTCCCCATTTTGAGAAATATTGGCTAAGAATTTCAAACTTTATTCCATGAAAATATCTAATTGCAAATAATCACTGCAAAATATGAAATTTGTCTTAATATGATAAAAACCCATTTTGTATTACAGTTGTAATGAAAGATAAGAAGTAAAGCAACCAAACCAAGCCAAAACAAAACTACAAAACTTGTGGACCTACCAGTTTATGCCCATAGACTCAGTTTGAAAAACACTACATAAAACATTATTTGACCAACAATAGAAACATTTCAACAATACTTTTCATTTTCATATGGTGTTAAATTGCCAACTTTCTCTGAATCTTATATTTAATTTAGTCTCTAAATTCTGCTTCCAAGTTTTCCCTATCCTTGTAGGATCTGAACAAAAATGAAAAGATTGACAATGAATATCTTCAGTAACTGTTTCGCTAAGGGATTGGCAGGCTGATTTTTATTTTTCTTCCTTTCAGACTAGAAAAAGAGAGTCACCTTTGAAAGCTGATCTCATTAGTAGCTTATTTAATAAAGAATGTGTTTCCATAAGTATTGTCAACAATGTATGCTTATTGAGTACCAATTAAATATGAGTGGGACTGGCAGTATGAATGCCCCAATCAGTGAGTGATATTGCTCATTCTTCTTTATGGAACACAGGTTCACAAAGGACATTTTTAAAAGGTAAATTTATATTTTTCTGAAAATATTGACTGTCTTGATTGGGAGGGTTAGGATGATGTACACCAAAAGATAATGATCAATACAAGTATGTGAGTAAAGAAGGAAACAGATAAGGAGATGTAATAGAGAAAAGAGTTGGGGAAAGTGAAACTGAAGCAGGGTCTTGGAAGAGAAGTAAGACTGGGTGAGAAAAAAATAGAGGCCATAGATATTTCATGAGGAAGCATCAAAGAGAAGTAGGAAATCTTATCTGGAGTAGGAGGATTAGAAAAATATGACATAGCTGTTCATGTAAAGAGCTTTCCAAGATAACTTCCTTTGGAAGACTGATGGCTAAAGTCCTTGGACTGAATGCTGGTGTCTGAACAAGCTGAGATGAAGAAAGCAAGGCCTCTGGATGAGTACTTGGCAGTGGTGGAAGAAAGATTTCAAAAGGGAAGGAGTTTGAAAACACAATCCAGGGTAGTTGCTTATTTTTGTTTTCTACAGTGAATTACATAGAAGAGGGTAGCCATTTTCTCACTAACATTGAGAGCAGGGTATGGGAAGCCGATCGAATATGGTTGTGAAACTCTGTGTTCCTTACCTAAGGCATTCTTTTCCCCAATAGTGCTGCATGGTCGACCCGGTGAGTCTAAGGACTGCACATCTACTCTGCCTTTGCTGTTTGCCCTTCCTCCCTGCTCACCATATCAATCGCATAGAGCATTATTTCTCAGCTCTGCCACTATTAACATTTGGGCCTGAATAATTCTTTGTTCCGGGAGACTGTTCTGTGCTCTATAGCATATTCAGAAGCCACTAGATGCCCAAAGCACCCTCCATGCCCTCTGTTCCAGTCGGCATCTTCATCGCTATGCTCCAACACCTTACACACAAAAAATCTTAGAGGAAGAAAGATGTGTTTGCTTGTGGTTATGGAGATTTCAGTCTATATATATGTGGTTCACTTATGCCGGCTAAGGGCATGATGGCAGGAAACAGCAAGAGCAAAGGGAGAGGGTAGGGACCTATTTAGTCCCCAAGGCCACATCCCCAGTCACCCACCTCAAGCCATACTTTGCCTTCAGAGGCCACACCTTCAGGGACCCACCTCCAAGCATGGCTTCTTTCAGAGCATGAGGTCCAAACTGTAACACCCTCCCAAAATGTCTCTGAACTGTGCCAGATGTCCCCCAGGGGATACTGTCACCCCCTGTTGAGAGCCCTGACTTTGATAAGAATCAGTTATGCTATAAAATGTTATGCATTTGAGAGAAGAGAAGGGAGATTCTTTCCTTTCTTAATAGTAGGATCATTACTAGGCTATGACCTTGGTGAGTGCTGGAGGCATCAGGGAACCCTAATGCAAAAGATGCAGTTTGATTTGCCTTCTCCATGGACACACTCCGACCTTTATGCTCTTCTTCTTCTACATTACTGTATCATGCAACAATAATTTGAAACTGTCTATTTAACTAGCGGATTGTCTATGCATCCTGGTATTCCTGGGGAAGTCCTATTTTACCTCTGTTTCTCCCTTTCCTGTCTAGTTAGTACCCCCTTTCACTCTCTAAGGTACCTCAGGTTGGTTGGTAAATTGTATGATCATTCCGATATGGAAATTGTTAGAACAATGAGATAGAAACCAGCAAATACTAGGAATGGGGGAGACAAGGGGGCAGTGTGTCCTTCTAGCTGCCCCAGGTAATGATTCCTGGAGGACGCATTGAAGTGATTGAGCTGAAATAGCATTAAGAGTCAACCAGGAAGAGGAGGAAAACAACGTCTCTTAGGGTGAGACACTGAAATGGGTAAATTGAGGAGTTAGACCAACAGGCTAAAATGAAAATCCAAAAGTCATTTTTTCAAACTTGATTTCAATTTTGAATCTACCTATCAAATTGTTATCCTATCTGGCAAAATGAGCAGTGGCATTTTGAGGCTATAAATTCTAAATGTGACCAACATTTATCTTTTATAAAAGAAAATGAATGGATCGCTATAAATTGTCCAAGGGGAGAGAAGGGTCAGTCCCTCAGCTGTGGGTTTGCATGCCTGCTAAGATTAAAATGCACCGATCACCTTCTTTCCTTTTTATCTGAATGTTTATAGCTGAGACGTAACTACAGAAGACCCAGCATACCATTACACATATAGATTTCAAAGACTCAGGAAGAAATCTTATTTCAGCATCTGTAGTTGGTTTTATTAAAAGCAGTTTAAATTCCCCTGCCTAGAGCAGTTTGGAATTATAGAGATGGGCTGCAGGAATTTACATTTTAATTGAGGCAGAAGACAAAATAGGGCATGGTGCTGCATTCACACATTACAAGGGAGAATAAATAAGATATGTATCAGCTGGGAGAAAAGAAATGAATGGTCGTTTTTCACTGCCTCCTGCACTTAATTTTTTCATATGGCAGTGAGCTGAGTTAGGCCTGCTAAGCAAAGACAATTTTTCCAGTCAAAATATTTACCATTTTAGAAAGTCTTTGCATTGAAATATTTTCACACCATGTAACAAATATGCAGATAGAGAAACAAGCATGTATTTGTGTGTGCAAGTGTATGGTGTTGTCTATCATTTAAATGATATTTGATAGATATCAAATATCTATAAATATAAATTATGTTTCAAGAAATTATTTAGGAAATTATTTTAAAATATGGGAGGGAGCCGGGCATGGTGGTACACACGTGTAATCCCAGTACTTGGGAGGCTAGACAGTAGGATTACAGGTTCAAGGACAGTGTCAGAAACATAGGGAGACTCTCATCAACCTAGTGAGAACCCATTTTATAACAAAAAAATTAAAAGGGTTGGGGGTATAGCTCGGAGGTAGAATGCCCCTGGGTTCAATCCTTGGTACCATAAATAAATAAATAAATAAATAAATAAATAATAAAAATTGTTGGCAAATGTAATTTGTCTGTTAAACACTATAGTTTGAGTTGATGTTTTTTAGTTCTTTAGACAAGGATATAAGTTTAATAGAATTAGAATTTTTCTCTGTGGACAAATTTTTGCCCTGCTATTAATGGGGAAGTCTCACTGAAGATGAAAAAGACCAGGTTTATGAAGTTGAGGATATGCCCATGTTTGATAATCACCTTTTAAAAAATGCCTAATTGTTTTTTTAAATTAATTGTACATTTTGGACATTCATAGAAAATCAGGTTGAGAATTCAATTCTCATAAAGAAAAATAATATGTGTAAAAGATGTACTATAGTAAGGGCTTTTTAAAATTATGGTATTAGTTTCAAAAATGATTTTTGGGAAGTTTCCATAATAAAGCATATTGACCCTTTTTCTTGAACCTTCATCTTTATATCTTCTATCGACTGTACATGTGTTTTTATATTCATATGTGTTCTTTGTCAGCCACAATTATAGATTAATTATGAAATTTATTACCAGTAAACCAATAAACAATTACTACAGTATGATTATCCAGTTCTCTAGAGAGGCAAGTACTGTAATTGGACCACAGGGAAGAAATGTATGATTCTTTGTCCCTAAGTATGTGCAACTCTCAAGTCATGGAGGTCAAAGGGAATATCCACTCTTAGCCATGAACACTTATCTTAATTTGCTTTACGATTTGACTATGACTTTCTTTTTCTCTAGAATTTTAAAATGACATAGTCTTTTAAAAAATAAAAACATGCTTTCACCTTATCACTGAGATTATGCATTGCTTAATCATGTGCAATTACTACAGTAAAAAGACCTTTTTCTTAAGGATATCATTTTCCCCTTATTACTGTCTGGGTCATTATTCTACTTTGTGTTGATAAATTTTTATTTCTGTTCCATAACTGTCATTCCAGGATTCTTTTTCTCCTTTTATTCCTAATTCATTCTTACTTGTTTATGCTTGGTAGGTTTTGACCTGTATCTGCCTCTTTCAGGCTGATTTTGTCCTCCTTTTTTGACGTCCATAAGCAGTGTTTCAGAAAGACATTTCGAAGTTAAATTGTTTGAGTTGTTGTAAATATCAAATGTCATTATTTTGTCATCATAACTATTTTGCTAAAATTAAATTTTGAAGTTCAAAGTTATTTTCCCTCAGAATTTTGAAGGCATCATATTTTTGTCATGACATTCAGCAATACTGATGAGAAATATAATACCACTCGATCCTTATTCCCCTGCAGGTAGGCAGCTTTTCCTTTCTGGAAGTCTTTCAGATATCCTATGGCTCTTTGGAGACCTGACATTTCATTCTGTGAGTAGGTATGGGTCCTGCTGACCACTTAACCACATAACAACCACTTTATTTTGAAGAGCGCTTGTATAGTTTTTCATTTCTCTCTTCTTTTTCTATATAATTTTATTTGTGCATTTTAATTACACAACATAGTGAAATTCAAGGTGATGTATTTATATATGCACACATCACTTTATGTGTCTCTCTCTGGACTCCACCCTGCTCCCTCTCACTCCTACCTCCACTCACATGTTAGTAAGATTGGTAGTGATACCTTTATATTTGAACGTAGCACTATTTGATCTGTTTCTTCTTCAAGCCTCCGTGCTCCACTCCTTTTCTCACCCCTCACCCAGCCCCTTCCACTATTCTACTAGTCTCCTCTTTTATCTAAAGCCCTTCCCATTTTTTATGGTACTGAGGATTGAGCCCAAGGGTGTTTTCCTCTGATCTTACCCCCAGCCCTATTTTATTTGATTTTGAAACAGGGTCTTGCTAGGTTGCTGAGAGTCTCACTAAATTGCTGAGGCTGGCCTCGAACCTGCGATCTTCTTTCTCAGACTCCCGGGTACTGGGATTACATGCATGTTCCACGGTGCCTGGCTCTGAATCCCTTTTCTTTCCTTTTTTTTTTTTTCTTTAGCTTCCACATATGAGAAAAAACCTTGACTTTCTGAGACTGGGTGATCTCCTTAGCATGATATTCTAAAGTTTCATCGGTTTTCCTACAGATGGTATAATTTTGTTCTTCTGTTTGGCTGAGTAAAATACCATGTTGTGTATATGCCACATTTTTATATCCATTCATCTGTTGACGGACACCTCATTTGGTTCCATAAATTTCCTATTGTGAATTGCACTGCAATAAACATGGGTAGGCAAGAATTTCTGAAGTATTGTAAATTTAATTTTTTTGGAACGATATTGAGGAATGGTATAACTCTGTCATGTCATGGTTCCATTCCTAGTATTTTGAGAACCCTCGGTACCAATCTTCATTGTGTTGTACTAATTTAATATCCACCTACAGTGGGATTTACAATCCTACCAACAGTTCCTAGCTTCCAAGATCCTTGCCAGCACTTATTTTTGTTTGTATTCTTTATAATTGCCACTCTGGAGTTAGATGGAATCTCAGTGTAGTTTGTGATTTGCATTTCCCTGATTGCTAATGATGTTGAACACTGTTTCATATATTCCTTGATCATTTGTATGTGTTTCTTTAGAAGTTTCTATTTAGTACAATTGCCCACTCTTGTTTATGTTATATTATTTTTTGGTATTACGGTTTTTGAGTTCTTTGTGTATTCTAGATATTAGTCCTCTATCAAAGGATTAGCTTCAAAGATTTTCTCTCATTCTGTAGGTTCTCTCTGTAGACTCTTGATCTTTTCCCTCTCTGTGCAGAAGCTATTTAATTTGATTTCATCCCATTTATTGATTCTTGGTTTTATTTCTTGAGCTTTGGGGGTCTTACTAAGAAAGTCTCTACCAGTACCTACATCTTGGAGAGTTGGTCCTTGGTTTTTATCTAGTATTTGCAAAGTTTCTGGTATATTTTCTAAGTCTTTGACCCATCATAAGTTGACTTTTGTGCAAGGTGAGAAATAAGAATCTAATTTCATTCTTCCACAAGTGTATATCCAGTTTTCCCAGCACCACTTATTGAAAAGGCTGTCTTTTCTCCAGCATATGTTTTTGATACCTTTGTCAAAAATCAACTGACTATATTTTTGCAAAAATGAGATAGATTCCTCACTTTCCTCAAATTTTCTCTTAGTTTATTATTTATTTTTAAACTTCAAGAATCTTTTTGTTTTAGATTTCTTGGTAACCTGTTCTAGTTTTACAGATGCTTCAGTTTCTCAAATCAGTGATGACACTATCATAAAGGTTTATTTTTCTATTCCTTGCCTTATTTTATTGCTTCTTAGTATTAGCTGTTCTTTTGTCTCCCGTTGGGTACTTCAGTTTGTGTTGTCAGTCTTCTTATTGTGTTTGGAAATCATATAGTGAGTAATGTAAGTGCCTATCACTATGCAAAATCTTATATCCAAAGGCCATGCTACTCCAAAGTATGACTGACCAAATGAATTGGTGAAATTTCTGGTTCAGTATTGTGTGGGGCTAGGTAGCAGGCAGATATGTTAGAAAGCTTACAAAATGAAAATGACTTAAACCTCAGCACAACCTATGAAAATCATTAAATTTCTTTAAATAGCAGTTGTGTAATTTTAGAAATTAGAGCACATCTCACTGGTAATTGTCACCAGACAGTGGTGAATGGTGACTGGCCCAGGTATTCCTTAGACCTACCTTATTCCATGTCCACTTTCTGTATTTATGAGGCATCTCTGGGAATTGCTGTAAAGAACAGGTCCCACCTGTGTAGAGGATTTGTTCTGTGAATGGTTTTAGTTAGAGATTTACCTGCTTTATTTAAAACAGAAATATGATAACAACTACTTTTTTTTCTTTTCCAAATATCTATCCAAGGAAAACTGCTCCATAAAGGCTTAGTCATCCCCTCACCCCAATATTTTTCAGAGATGTTAGGGGCTTATTACATGTTGATTTATCTTCTAAAAATACTGTACAATTTTATAAAAGAGGCCAAAAAGTTTTAAGTATGGTATTTTTACACCAGAAGCAATAATTTCAAGGTACAAACAAATTCCTAGTTCTGTTCACTCCCCTTTCTGTCTATACTCTCACTCTGGGTAAGAAACAGTAAAAGCAATCAAGATTTTTCCAAGGAAGAGGGGCTCTGTGACTCTCAGCTCTTCTACATCCATTCCCACAAAATGACTACCAGAATGGACAGATAAGACAAAATGGCAAAAGACTGTAGAGCTTATATGAAGATTTTTAGCATGTAGACACAGGAAGATCAAATTTGATGACTATAGAACTGCTGCCAGATTCTACCATAGTATCCCCAAGCTAGAGTTTAGGAAGATTATATATATATATATATATATATATATTTTTTTTTTTTTTTTTCTGGGCATGGTAACACACACCTATAATCACAGTGCTTGGGAGGCTGAGACAGGAGGATTGCATGTTTGAAGCCAGCCTCATCAACTTAGCAAGGCTCTTAGCAACTTAGGGAGATTCTGTTTCCAAATAAAAAAAAATAAAAAATTGGGCTGGGGGGTGTAGCTCACAGATAGAATGCCCCTGAGTTCAATCTCTAGCACAACATACAAACAAACAGATATTTTAGTTTTTGTCCTTCATTAGTCTTTTCATTCACATACAGATATTTTCATTATAAACTCATTAATATAAAGCGGAGGGGGTATAAACCTGAGTAAATGGGCGGTGGAGCTCCAATGAGTCTATTGTTTTAATTAGTTCAATCCATCCATGTTTGTCGCTTACCACATTCCTGGGATCACCAACACTGAAACACCAGACAAAACTCATAATCATCAATGGTTCTTTTCTCCCATTCCAAATGTCACTCCCAAATCCCCTGACTTACCACATTGTGCTTTGAATAATAGAACATGAAAAATATTTCCAGACTGTCTGAACAATTGCATTTCATATGCTTATTACTTAACCTAATGCATTTCCTTCCACTGATATAATAATTTTCCTTTCTTATCAATATTGCCCAGCAAGAAGCTCAAGCTATTTAACTAGCAAAGCTGCCAATATTTACAACCTTTTAAGTCAGTACGAGAATTTAGGTAATTTGTTTTTTAGCGTTTACTGGATATTTAATGAATATTGTACTTTGAGTTTTGTTTATGTATACTCCACTTCCTTGCAAAAGTAAATCTGAAGTGCCTTAGACATTACAGAGTATAGTGTGCAAAGAATTAGAATCTGAGTCCAGTATAATGAAAGCCAATTTGGGCTAACATTCTCTCACCAAATTGGAAAACTCTAAGTGTTTATATAATATTATGCATATTTTAAAATTCTGAGTGTTTCTGTAAAAACAAAACAATGTTATATCATTTCATGTAATTATTAAAGAAAGATAAAACACAAAGTTCGTATATTGAAGTATTGTTTTATACTAAAACATTCAGATGATTGACAGATTTTTTATTCTATTTATGAAAGAGTTGTTCCTCTGTAGATATAACTAAAGTAATATCAAAGGGAGATATTCTGTGAGAAAAAAAATCACAAATATTTTAAAAATTAACTTCTCAACTGTGTACCTTCATCTGGCTCTTACTCAGTTCTCCATTATTATACATTCAGTTGTAATATTACTATAAATTAAGAACCCATTATTTTAAAAAATATGGTAATATAAACACTGTACATCATAAACTATTTTATATTTAAATGCTTATGTTTCTATCAGCCTAAATTTTTATACTCCACCATATGCATTGTGTATATAAAAGTTTAATCTTTCTATTAGGAAGGAGAAAGATGTGAATTGTGTATGAGGAAATTTTCAATAACAATTTCAAAGTAGCTTTGGTTGAAAACATTACACTTAGGTAGGCCATGCTTCCTCCTCAAAGTCATGCAATGTTTACTATTAGTTTTAATTCACTCCTACATGGAGAAACACTGTAGGTTTTTTTAACCTCACATAATTATTTAAAAAAACAAACAGGCATCCTTTATCCATCTTCCAATATATTATAATGTTGAATACCAAGAAAATGGATTTTTAAAGAGACACATAATGGAGAACACTCTCCTATTTGAAATCCTTTAAAACAATGTGATCCTAAGTCCTTATAAATACTGTCCTTTACCCACAGGAAGTAGAAGGTTAGAGAGAAGAGTTGAATCCAAATATTTCCCCCTCTCAAAACAATTATATATTTATATATCTTTAATTTTTAGTGTTTCGACCATAATTTCATTTATTATAAAAGGAAGCCTACAAGATTGTTTCTCTGCTGTGATTTTGGAAAAGTTGGTCACTGATCATTCTGAGGACAATCTTGCCTCCTTTTTTTAAAAAAAGAGAATGAATAGTACTGGAGGCATCTCGCTCTGTGGTAGAGCACTTACCCAGCATGTGTGAAGCCATGAATTCAATCCCCACTGCTGGAAGTAAAAACACTAGATATAGATAAGACATGAACCTTGTACACATGTACTCTCACTACCAGCACACAATCTCCTTCCCTGTGCCTGGCAAGACAGATTTCTTTTAAGTAACAGAAATGAAAAGACTTTTACATGATTAGGTTTAAATTATCCATAAATTAATAAGTTAGATGACATACTATTTTTTAATTGACGCATGGTAGTTATACATTACAGAGGGGTTCAGAGGATAAATACATACATGCACGCAGCATATGTTGTGTTTCCCTTCTGTTCCTACCCCACTCCCTCCCCTTCCCATAGATACATAGATTGTCTTTACATTGATACAAGTAACTTCATATATGAACAAAAAGTTATTTGAATAGTTACCATTATCAGATCTCTCCTTTCTCCTCCCCCTCCCCTGTTCCCCCTCTCCAGCTCCACTCCCCCATTCCACTGGTGTCTCCGCTCATTTGTCTGAGGTCTTCTTTATTTCCCAGTTTCTCTCTAGGTTCCACATACGAGTGAAAACATGGCCCCTTCACTTTCTTGACTGGCTAATCTCACTAAGCATAATATTCTCAAGTTCCATCCATTTTCCTCAGATGACATAATTATGTTCTTCTTTATGGCTGAGTAGAATTCCATTGTGTGTATAGACCATCATTTTGTAATCCATTTGTCTGTTGATGGACACCTAGACTGGTTCCATAGTTTGGCTATCATGAATTGAGCTGCTTTAAACATGAAAATGCATGTGTCCCTGTAGTAATCTGACTTCAGTGCTCTTGGGAAGATCCTCAAAAGTGGTGTGGCTTGTCATAAGGCGGCTCCATTCCCACACTTAAGGACCCTTCATATGGATCTCCATAGCGGCTACACTAATTTGCAATCCCACCAACCATGTATAAGAGTTCCCATTTCACTACATCCTCATCAGCATTTATTATTGTTTGTATTCTTGATGATTGCCATTGTAACTATGGTTAGATAGAATTTCAGTGTAGTATTGATTTGCATTTCCCTGATTGCTAATGATGTTGAACATTTTTCATATATTTATTGGTCATTTTGTATTTTTTCTTTTGAGAAGTGCCTATTCAAATCCATTGCCCATTTTTAATTGTGTTGTTTCTTTTTAGTATTGAGTTTTTAAAGCTCTTTATAAATTTTGGATATTAATCCTCTATCAGAGATGTAGCTGGTGAAGATGTTCTCCCATTCTGTAGGCTCTCTCTTTAGGTTCTTGATAGTTTCCTTCACTGCACAGAAGCTTTTTAATCATACACAATCCCATTTATTGATTTTTTTTTGTTTCCTGGGCTTTGGGGATTTTATTGAGGAAGTATCTACTGGTGCCTGTGTGTTGGAGAGTTAGTCCTATGCCCTCTCCTAGTACTTGCAAAGTCTCTGGTCTAATTTCTAGACCCTTTATCCATCTTGAGTTGACTCCTGTGCAAGACAAGATGTTGGGGTTTAATGTCATTTTTTCTATATATGGTTAACCAGTTTCCCAGGCACCATTTATTGAAAAGGCTATCTTTACTACAGTGTCTGTTTTTGGCCCCCTTGTTGAAGATCAAGTTGCTATAAGTGTAAATGTTTCTGTATCTTCTATTCTGTTCCACTGATATATGTGTCTGTTTTTGTGCCAATACCATAATGTTTTTATTACTATAAAATAGGGCTGGTGGTATAGTTCAGAATTAGAATTCCTAGCAACCTCCACAAACACAAACACACACACACACACACACACACACACACACACAAATTATATTGCTGAAACTTTTGGTTAATACCACTTTGGAATATTAAATTATCATTGGATCTACAACATGTGTCTTTTGGGTAAAAAGCAAAGGAAGATACCATAGTCTCTCATTTTTAGTGAGATAGTTAAAGCTGCAATGTTCATTTATTTGCCCCAGGTCGCACAGCAGTTATGTTAGAGACCAGAAGAGAACCAAGAGATCCTCATTCCTACTGTAGTGGTCTTTCCCCAGTACTAGCTGATTCTCTTATGTGCTAAATAAAATAACAAAGGAGTGCATTTATAATAGAAAAGCCCCTCTTGTGCCACAGTTGCCAAAATTATAAAAAAGATTGTGTTAATTAGTATACATCAATGTTTTTTATTCTCCCACCTACCTCCAATACCTTGTCCAATTTCTGTCTTATGTACCTCTGCACATGTTGATATTGTAAAGCTTTTAATTGAGGAGTAGATTAGTTGTGCTAAATTATGTATAAAAAGGACTCCTATAGAAATAAATATTGAGTAAACATAAAGTAGAACACAATATGCCTCATTAATAGAAAAAATAGCTATTTCAAGCCAAGAGAAGAATAATTAAGATTGTTGCATATTTCAGTGCGATATTCTAAGCTGCATACTAATTTGTTAAGTCCTTATAATAAGTATTTGATGGATATTATTTTTCCTGGTTTATTGATGAGAATGTTGGTGCTCGAACAGGTTAAGTTAATTGCCTAAGGTTATATAGCTAGTAAGTAGAGGAGACAGAATTCAAGCCCAAGGATTTGGATATGTGAAAATGAAATTTATGTGTCAAAATTTATCTATATATGGCTCAATCGTAGAACCACCTCATCCATAAAGCTTTCTCAGTTTCCTAGATCCACACTGTTGTGTTGCTTGGATTGCAATTTCAAAGCCTGTGGCCTGTAGCAGCACTATTTACACATGAGGTTATGTACTTTGTGTGCTTCGGTCTCCTGGTTTTCTTGTTTTAAATAAGTGTTATCTATTATTTGTCTGTGCACACTCCTTAAAAGTGTAAACCTTATTTAATTTTTTCTCTTGTTTATTACAAAATAGCAAATTATGTTGGAGAGTGAATAGATATTGTTCGGCTGTCCCTCTGTCTTTCCCTATAGATGGTTTTCTGTGCCAGTGACCACCCCTGGTATTGCCTGAGCTCTGAAATTGCATTTTTGCTCTTTCCTCTCTGAAGTGATGCCTGTTAAGTTTCTCTCCCTCTATTATTTTACCCATCTCTTTGTGGAAACTTCCAAAACTTCACAACCAGTCCTCTCATTTGCCCTCTAGATCAGTACCAATCCATGCTTAATTCTTACACAAATCATGTGTAAAGTGAATTCATTATTTCTGAAAAAGATTTCTGCTTCTCAATTATGTGTGCTATTCAGTAATATCACCATTTGTGAAAATATTGGACTAGCGCTCATTGGGGTTAATTCAACACACATTTACAGAACACACATGGTATCCTGGAAATTTATTATAGTACGTTCTCGGTATGAAAAGGACAATATGTTACCATTTCTTCCAAAGGTAGCAGTCAAATAAATTAATTATTATAATTAAAGATAGAATTTTGGGGGGGGAAGGATAATGAAGATAGAATCCAGGGCCATTCTACCTCCCACCTACACCCCCAGTTCTTATAATTTTTTTTATTTTGAAACAGGGTCTCAATAGGTTGCTGAGGTTCTCGATAAATTACTGAGTCTTCAATCTTTCTGTCTCAGCTTCGTAAGTACTGGGATTACAAGCATATACCACTATGCCCGGCTATGGTAGGATATTTCACCATAGAAATGTACATGAAATGCTATGAAAAAGCCAGCATGTGTATGCATGTAACTCTCACAATTTACCAGACAATTTAGTAAACAAATCTAATCTTTAAAATAATTTTACAAGGATTAAATAAATTTATAAGGTATTATCGTTAGAGTCTGTAAATTCTGGAAGCCGAGTGATTTGTCTAAGTGCCCCCTTGCTGCTCCTCATCTGAGTGGAGCCATGCTGTTTCCTGTGGGCTTCCCCAGCTTTCCCACCCCATGGGAGAATGAGAACACATGTTTCATATGTTCTCCGATACTCCCATCATACAAATACAGGGCAGAAGGCACAGGCAGCCCCCCCACATGTGTTCATCATTCAAGAAACTGAATTCAATGCAGTGTGATGAAAACGAAGGCAGATTATAACTCATGGTAAGTGAGAATTTCCAACTGGCCCGTCTAGAACTCAGATGGATTGCCTCCTTGCTGAGAAGCGCTCAAACAGTTTCTGGATGAACTCTTTCCTGGGAGGTGGACAGGATTTATGCAGATGGTAGGGTGTTAGTAAGTGAACCTCTCAGCTTTCTTCCAACTCTGCTCTTCTATAAGTTCATTTCTTTCTCTTGTGTCTCTGCCTCTATAGACTGAGATTGATTTTATCTTTTCTTGAAAGATGCTAGATATCACTTCCTTATGCCCCTGTTCTCAAGAGACAAAGAGTTGCTATTTAAGACAGTTGTACAAACTCATCGTGAATCAATACAACTCAGGGCACACAACTCTCTCGAGCCCTTTCTCTGATGCCTTAATGTAGGACGCCTCCTGTGGAATGAGTTTATTATCATCCTTGCCACGTTATCTTCTTAGAGGACTGAACCTGTGAGTCATAGCCTTTTGTCCCTAAAGTATTATTCCAATTTTCATAAAAGTAAGAGGTAACAGCAAAACCTAAGTCTCTTATTTAAATTTTTATGATATGAAATGTTATTAATACTAGAAATAGTCAGTGTTGCTCTGAGAGGGATTTTTTTAAAAACAGCTAAAATCAGAAAATACCTTTTACAAGAGAAAGGCAGTTATTTTGTGACAACTGTTGAGACCCATGAAACTTTGAAAAGTGGTTGCTAAGCTTGATAGGATAGTCAAAAGTAGGAAGGATATGGACAGTTCTTTGCTGGTTTTATTTATATGTGGGGATTTTTAAGTGGGTTCTAATTCCAACTTACAAAAACATTTGGCGAAGTTACAAGAATGTGCTTAGCAGTGGAAGGAAGTATAAGAGGAGCACACTAGAATTCTAGAATATTCTAAATCCTGTATAAAATGGAGAGAGAATATTCCATCTCAGAGCAATGCAAACCATCTTAAATATTCATAGTGTCTCTTACCATGAACATGTAAAATAGAGACTAGAGGTCTACCTTTGCCTCATGTATTTATGAGTATAGATGCAAATAACTGAATTGTCAGTGGACATCAAGATAGAAAATGGTATAGAGACCCAGTCATGGTGGCACATGCTTGTAATCCCAGTACTTGGCAGGCTGAGATAGAAGGATTGCAGGTTCGAGACCAGATTCAGCAATATAGGGAGACTCTCAGCAACCTCGTGAGACCCTATTTCAAAACAGAAATAAAAAGAGGTTGGGGGTATAGCTCAAAGGTAGAATGCCCCAGGGTTCAATCTCCAGTACCAAAAAAAAAAAAAAGAAAAAGAAAGGAAGTAAAAGAAAATGGTATAGAGTTAAGATCTGGCCTGTTTCAAGTTTAGATTTGGACAGAGATAAAAAAGATAGATTCAGTGAGTTTTTAAATACTCAGGAAATTAAATGAATTAAAGGAATACAGTGCCATACTTCTTGGTGCATATGTCTGCCATTTCAGTGACAGAATTAAAACATGTAACTTAAATAAATAAGTAACAAGTAATTCCCATATTTTTAAGTTCTGAGAATTTATTTCCATGCTACCTATCTGAGGGACATTTTCTTATTTTTGGTTACTAAAGATTAAAGGAAGGCAGGGGCATTCCACTTCTGAGCTTACACTTCCAAACCCTTTTACTTTTTGTTTTGAAATAGTCTTGCTAAGTTGCTCAGGCTGACCTCAAACCTACAATCCTCCAGTCTTAGCCTTCCAAGTATAAGAATTACAGGAGCACACCACCGTTCCTGGCTTAAGGACATTCTTTCTACTCTTTTGGTCATAAGTGGATTAAAATACATGAGAAGATTTCCCTGAATCAGGGCAAGTTTTTCAAGGTCTTTACTTATTTTGTCTTGAATGATCGGGCACGGAAACATGGAATATGTGGTACCATAAAGTTAGCGAAGTCGACTGTTACCTGTGCTACCAAAACTATTTAGCTCAGTTATGTTAATAAAAAAGAAATCTCAACCTAGATTAAGTATAGTCAGCATGTATCAGGAGTATTCATACCACTTAAATCTCTTACAGAATGCAAAATTAGCACAGCCCATCAGATTTTCTATAAAGAGCAAACATCTAGATCCTTTGAATTTCATTGCTTTCTGTTCTTAACTCTCGAATTTATTGACAAAATATTCTTTTAAAGACATCTCTGAGGAAATTGAATATAATAATAGATGCTTGGCAAATCTTTGTCAAAACTTCCATCAGTTTAGCAATGTGAAGGAAGAGGGAAGGGAAAGATTTTTTTTTTTTTTTTGGTACTGGGAATTGAACCCAGGGTAGTCTACCTCCAAGGTACACCCTATCCTTTTTATTTTTTTATTTTGAAACAGGATCTCAGTAAGTTGCTGAGGCTGGCCTCCAACCTGCAATCTTCCTGTCGCAGCCTCCCAGTTAGTGGAATTACAGGCAATCACCACTAGGCCCAGCCGGAAAGATGCAATTTTGAGTGCAATTTCTTGATGCACCTGAAAACAGAATGCCGTTAAATTTTTTATTTTTAATGAGAAAGCAAAAAATCCATACAAGAAAAAATAGAAGAATCCTATGCCTACTATAGTTTCATACATTCGTGCTTTGCTTTGTGGTGGGAGGTGAAGTTGTGATTCTCAAATTTTAATGGCTTGGTGTGTAATATAAACATGACATTAGTGAAAACTGGTCATAAAATTTATGATAGATATAATTTTTGCTTTATAGAACAAAAATTAAATTTAGCTGAAAAGATAATTCTAGCTAAATGTCTTAATTGAAAACCTTTTTGACTGTGCTATCATTTAAAAGCATAATGGTTCTGGCAGTCTAGTGTACCAAAAGTATTTTAAGAAAAGTTAGACTGGATCAACTTTTCATTGCAAATAAAATGGATAAATCTGATTTCCCCATGAAGTTCTATTTTATTATTATTATTAATTTTTTATATTCAGAGACAATTAGGTTGCTTCTTGGAAAATGGGAAAATAGTTAAAAAATTGAGATTTTTTTGGCCACTGTTTATCAGTTATTCAATAGTAGTCATACCAAAAAGTCAGAAAAATTCTCATGGTAAATATATATATTTCTCTACCAAGTATGGTTCTCAATTGTATTTTAAAGGGAGTGATGACATTTTGATACATCAAACTTTTTATACCTGAAAGGGGGGCTTATAAATAGAAACTAAAATCTATAAAATATTATTTAAGAAAATAACACCTCTGTTGTCAGCTATCAGTTGCTAAGCATCTAATGTGGACTCAGAATTATATTAAGTCAATATGCATTTTTTTTTATTCTTTATTTTGAAACAGGGTCTCGCTAAGTTGCAGAGGGCCTCACTAAGTAGCTGAGGCTTGCTGGGAACCTGGATCCTCCGGTCTCAGCCTCCCAAGTACTGGGATTACAAGCATGTGCCACCACGCCCGGCTGTCAATATGCATTTGAAAATTCCTTAATGCTTTGTGGCACATGCTTGCCCACCCCTCTCTCCAACCTTCTCTTACTTATACAAAGGTCTAGACAGATTTAAAGACAGCAGTAAAATGTAATAAACTCTGAACTGACTTTTATCCCAATTCAACTAGCTTCTAGTGGTGGTAATCTTGCCACAGGAACCACACCCCTCCCATTGCCCTTCAGTGCCTTTCCTCTAGCACACCTAGCCTTTAAAATCTCCTGGTTTTTGTTATGATAAAAGTTGTTTTAAGTTCTTGTGGGACTGTCTTCCCTGTTGGAATACTTTCTGTTCATCGTGCTTTAACTAGCATACTTTATTTCTAACACTGTACGGAAGTGTTTCTATATTTGTCCTGTGTCAAATGGCAGCTGGTTGGGGCAAGGGGATAAAATGGAGCCTATAGGTTAGGGAGCACTGCTTACTCCTGCAGAACAATACGTGACAGCATAGAATAATGCAGTACCTACACCACCATTCAGTCCTCGGTATTTTAAACCTGAACCTTGAGATGCTTTTTCTACATAATAATTAGACTGTCGTCCCTAATTACATTCTAGTCATTTTTTTTTTGAGAGAACAACTCTAAAAACTCTTATCATTGTTGCATATTTGAGGAAAAGCTATAGCAATCTTTAGACTTTTAAAATGTTTGGTTCAGGAAACCGGTTGTTTTGTACAATTTTTATGTCAGTTAAAATTAAATTTACTTTGAGTGCAAAAACTAAAAAATAATGTATTTCTTGGACTGAGACAGCAAATAAAACAAATATACTATGTGTCCATTGAGTGAGCAAGGAAGGTGCATTCCACATCCGTACCTGGAGAATCCAGGAATTGCTCAGTCCTAGTAACTTGCTTGGTCTTCATGGAGGAGCTGTCTCTGGCAAGCCTTTCAAAGAAATGCATTTCTCCCTTCACATTCTAATTAGAATCTTGTTCTTCAAAACTGAGGCAGGCAGATCTTCAGACTTCCGAATGTGTGAAAAACACACATCTGGGTAGGAGAGTTTGTCCAAAGAAAATTTCCTCAACATATGAAAGATTTAGAAGGCTGAACTCTGTTTTTAAATTATCTAGATGAAATGTAATAGGCACATAAAACCCTACATCTCAGTTCAGAAACTTACCTTTGCCAATACATGATAGGAAAGACTTGACATATTAACAGTTAGGGTAAGAATTGTAGGATTCTTTTGATTAAATTTAAACCTCTTTTGAGCCATTATTTTTTGTCATGAACACCAATTTGGATTTAAGTTGCATATTTTGAAGTGTAGTACTCAATTAAGGAAAGAAGCAGTCTCACATTTTTTCTTCAAGTCAAAACAAAATGTGAATATAAAGTGCCTTGAAAACTAATTTTATGAAGGCCGCGAGAACACTGGAGTTTATACTCAGTGTCTCACAATCAGATTGTTTGCCTAAACTGGTACTATATTTGCATTTCTTTATCTTCAATGGATACATTTATACCACTGTGTTCTTTCTGGAACATTTTCTCCACTTCATCATCTGTATAATTTTATTATCAAGAGCCAGCTCAGATATCACCTCCTCAGAGCATCTCGATAACTCAGCCTTAACTTTGTCTCCCAGGTTCAGCCCTTTTGTGGTAGGCACTACATGTTTATTATAACATTTATCAGTGTATGGCCGGTCTAGTCCACCAAACCTACACTGTCCAGTAACAGCAGCTACTAGCCACCTGAGGCAATTTAAATTTAAATACAATACAATTAACAACTCAGTTCGCCAGTTGGCCCACCACATTCCAATGACCGTGAATAGCCAGTAGCTGCCATATTGGACAGTGCAGATATAGAATTTGGCCAGAGCTGTCCTAGAGTGAGATCGCCGCCCTGATTTCCTTGTCCCTATCCTCTAAGCTCATTGCATGTGAAATATAGCCAGTAACTGACCACTGAACCCAATATACTGAGAGATAATGGACACGCTTGCAGGAAACAGAATCAGATTCAGTTTAGGTTGCTCTAGATAAAATTATAGAATTTCTAATTCATACAGATAGCATAGAGACAAATGTGAGGTTATAGTAAAAAGTAGCATTATCTCAACTGACCTATTAAAAATGAAATGTTTTTCTTCATTAGCTCTTGAGGTCAGGGCCAAGAATCACTCCACTGAAGCATGCGTTCACCTGTCAGGACTCCAGTGCAGTAGATCCTTGTTTGTGGTGGGTCTTGCAACTACACAGGAAAAATTGTGATTCTGTCATTCCAATGAGTAACTTTAGAGAAGGTTTTGTGAAAATTTTGAGAAACTTTGACTACCTGTCACCTGTCATCTCTGTCAGCATGAATCCCTGCTTTGCTTGAGAATATTAAAAATGTATATAATTGTCTTTTTCTGGGATAGTTTTTATTGAAACTAATCTACCTCTAAAATTTTCTATTAGTTTTTTTTTTAAGGAGAACTATCTGAAGATAGGAAACTGAATTAGGGATTAAATTACTGTCAGCACCAACCTTAATAAACAAAACAAGCACCAACCTTAATAAACAAAGCATAAAACAATGTCATAACAGATTTCAGCATCAATGACTAAGAGGGGGTAAGAGACGAATCATGCAAATTTTTCAGACCTCTGTCTCTCAAGTAATTGAATTCAACTATGTTTTGGGGCTTTGCACATGAAGGATATTTAGGAGCTATCGAATATGAAGAAACTATATGCAAATAGGACTGCTTTTTTTCCCCAAGCCTGTGCTGAGTGACAGAGTAAAAGCCCCACAGATTAACTGAACCATTTCAAGAAGCTGTTTTTAGTTTTGGGGACAGAAACAGTAATGTCAATGTGTGTGTGTGTGTGTGTGTGTGTGTGTGTGTGTGTGTATTGCTGTTTTCAAAAGCATCATGGTTCTAACTATAAAACAACAGCACAAACCCAAAAAAGCACACTAAAAGTAGCTAAGAGCCAGGCGTGGTGACGCACACTTGTAATCCCAGTACTTTGGGAGGCGGAGACCGGAGGATCCGGGTTCACGGCCATCCTCAGCTCTCTCTCTCTCTCTCTCTCCCTGTCACTCTCTCTCTCTCTCTACCTAGTGAGGCCCTCCGCAACTTCGTGAGACCCGATTTCAAAATAAAGTATAAAAAAAAATAGGTCCAGGGGTGTAGCGCGGAGGTAGAACGCCCCTGGGTTCAATCCCCAGTACCGCAAAAAAAAAAAAAAAGAAAGTAGCTAAGAAACAGTGAATATTTTTTAGATTCAAGCCACTTTTATCCCTGAAGGTACGAGGCAAAATGCACTTTATTTTTGCATAAAGTTAAATGATCTTTGTATGTGGGGGGGGTGGTACTGGGAATTGAACTCAGGGACATTCTACTTTTGAGCTATACCCCAGCCCTTTTTTTAATTTTTTTTTTTTTTTTGAAACAAGGTCTCTCTATGTTGCTAGGAGTCTTGCTACATTGCTGAGGCTGTCTTCCAATCTGGGATCCTCCTATCTCAGCCTCCCAAGTACTGGGATTGTAGGTGTGAGCTGCCACACCTGGCTAAATGACCTTTGGTATAGAATATTTTATTTGTTGGGAGATTCCTGTACTTTTTCATGTTTAGAAGGGAATTCTTTACTGATGGAGCCAGTCCAGGGTCATCTGAGTAAAGCCTGAGAACGGGTTTCAGCCTTTTTGAATGGGAACCTCGACCTTGAATCTGAAATGCTAGGCCTTTCTGTTGCTGCCCTGAATGGTTGTGGGCAGATTACCTCTTCCATTAGTGAGTAGGTGTCTATCTCTGTTAAATTTGAATACCAATATCTTCCCTTTCCAAACAATTACATAAATAATGACATTGACCAAACAATTCTTTTGGAGAGAAAGACTTCAAATACTGGACTAATATTCATTGATTATAATTTATCAAATTATCAGTTAATACCAGTTATAAATTGAATGATGTTACTTAAAAAGATATGTTGAAGCCAAAGATCATGGTGCACACCTATAATCCCAGTATTTAGGAGGCTGGGATTATAGGAGGATTGCAGTTTTGAGGCCAGTATGCACTCACTTAGCGAGACCCTGTTTCAAAATAAAGTAGGTTTGGGGGTGTAGCTCAGAGGTGAGTGCCCCCGGGTTCAATAGTCAGTAACATACACACACACACACACACACACACACACACACACACACCACCACAAACATATGTTGACTCATATATATATTGACCCCAGTACTTCATAATGTGACCTTATGTGGAAATAGAGGTCCTTGAAGAATTAATTAAGCAAGGTCATAGTTGAGTAGGGTGGGCCTTTAATCCAGAGTGAATGGTGGCCCTATACGGAACTTGGCACACAGGGAGATGCTCTGTGAGGCAAGAGTGACAGCTATAGACCAAGAACTGCCAAGGATCAGCAGCCACTATCAGAATCTCGGGATCCTGGGCCTACTGACACCTTGACTCAAGACTTCTAGTCTCCAAAACTGTGTGATAATACATTTCTATTGTTTTAAGGTGCCCACTTATGGTACTTTGTGATGGCAATCCCAGGATACAAATACAACACCAAAATTGGTAAACCAATCCAAGGACTTATATTTAAGTAAGATATTTGAGAAGTAATTAAATTGAAATAGATGGTGTAAGATCATGTAGAAGTGTCCCTGGATCGTGTCATGCTCTAATGACTATGTCACTTATTCCTTTATTTCTTGCTTGGTAACTTGAAAATGGCTACAGGAAAGGGGGGGTAGGCAAGAACTGCCTACAATTATAAGCAATTTGGCTAAGCATTTCTTACATAAAATTTTCTAAGAGTCTAAGACCTAGACTCTCTTTTTAACACTGAGGGCTCAAAGTACTCACCACAGTAGGGATACTTTGGCAGAATTCATTTTAACATCTTGAATCCAAAAGGCCAACAGCTCAGGGGCAAGAACAGTGAGAGCCAGGGATGACAACAGCTCAGCAAAGCCAATTGGTAGCTGAATGGGATTTTATAAGCCAGTAGTTAAGCCCAGCCATTAGTAAAATGGAATCGTCATGGTGTGGACTGCAGGTTGGAAAAGAATTTCCAGGACAAAAGCAGAGCTATAGGCAGGTTTATTTAGGAAAGCAAGAAGTACACATTCAAGAAAGAATGCTGGTCCTCTCCAGAGTGAAAGATGCATTTAGGGGCTCATGACTCCTCTTTTATAGAAGACTTCTATTAGGGATGGGTAGGAGGAGGTGTGTGAGGATGACATCAGTCTGGTGATCACAAGATGATTTGTGGGGTTCTTATCTCCTGGGTGCTGATGGGGCCTTTAAAGACATGTCAGATTCGGTTATTTTGATTATAATACATCTGGGCTTGTGATTGAGACATATCCTTGAGGTTGAACACAGCTGATGGGGCTCGCTGGGGTCTGTGGTCAGAACACTCATTTTGGGGACTCCCTAAAACCTCTCCTTGGCCATCTCCTAAGGTTAAGCAGGGTACCACAGAAATTTTATTAACTTACACTTAAATGCATTATATTATACACAAGGTAAGAAATACTTGTAGCATGTTACTTACTACTTATTTTTACTACACTTTGGTATTGCCTGTATATATAAACATATATATGTATATGTATGTATGTGTGTATATATATATAATGTATATGTATGTATGTATGTATGTGCACTTATACACACATATATAATATATATACACATACATATATAATATATATACAATTTAATGTGTATATATACATATATATATGTATATATGTATATATATTTGAAGTACTGGGGATTAAACCCAGTGGCATTCTACCTCTGAGCTACAACCCCAGCCCTGTTTTATTTTTATTTTGAAACAATATCTCATTATGTTGCTGAGGACCTTGCTATGTTGCTGAGGCTGACTTCGAACCTGTGATCCTCCCAAGTACTGGAATTATAGGCATGTACCACCATGCCTGGCTAGTATTACCTTACCTATATGCTTAAGGTTATTTAAATCTATTGCATCCATAATGATAAACATAATATATATGGATGTGTGATGTGTTACTGTGTCTCTTCTCAACTCCAAGTTCAGTGACATCAAGTTGGTAGGTTGACATCAATCATGGTGGGAAATCAGATCCTGATGGAAATCAGCAAATGTTACTAATGAAGGCTTTCACCCTCCAAATCCGAACCAGGATGGTCCTTGGTTTTTGTTAGACTGCTACTGATTCAGACTTGACTAATTGTCCACTCTTATATCCCTGGGGTTTGCATGACTGTGGCTATTATGTAAGAATATTGGGAGTACAAGGAGAACCCTTGAACAAGGTTAAATAGGGTCTTTTCTCATAAGAGAGAGATTTGACATAAGAGTACTTTAAGTCTAGATCTGACCTTTATGAATAAAAAGGACTTTTCAGTCCTCTAATTACAAATTTTCAAAGGAACAAGATGCCACCATCTTTATTATTACCTAGCATGATCCACTGATTTCCTAAAATGGATCAAAGTAAAAAAAAATTATAACCTCCTCAAATTTTTTTCCTTTTGTAGCCCAGATTGAGTAGATTTTGCATGATTGAGTAGCAATTTATGAAGAGTCATGAATCTTACTTTGCATTTGAAAAATAATCTTTTCTCTTGGGTGACTTTTCTGAAAAGCTTCAGTACTATCTTGAACCTTCAAGAGACTGTTGTTTGATCATATTGTACAGATAAATTTCTCTGGATTGTTTGAAATAATTCATACACATGATTTGGTTATGTTTCATTCTTTATTGTCTTATTTTTCTTAGAAACAATGAGGTAGGGTCTACTATAATTCAGACTTAAAGGATTTTATCTGCGTAAGGACTGGGAAAAGTCCTCTTTTAATCTTAATTTTTCTTAAGTTTTTTTCTCTGGGATTGTCCATATGAGTGTGATCACATAGTGAGACACTCATCCTGGTTACTTAGTGCAGGTGATTCTGAAAATTTTCAGTAATTTACTAACCTCCATTGTTTAAAGACTGTGTTTCACAATCTGAACATATCATTAAAGTTATAAAAAGATAGTGTTGGTGTTTGCCCCACAAGAAACACAGTTTCTCAAAATATTTCCTTCATTTTTCTACAACCCAAATAGAAAAGCAGATGAGTAGATTTTTCTGACACGCAATTATTTTATTGTTACCAATTACTGTCTAGAGTTGGCAGAATTGGCTAATGGCACAGCTAATATTGCTCCTGTAGCTTTGCATAAATGCTGCTTAGTTTAGCAGCACATGCAAATTTTGACCCTATGCCCATTGCCAAAGTCTCCTTCCTTATGCAATACAGTTGTATTCTCAGGGCAACATGGGAAAGGGTTCCCATGTGATTACTGGCCCCATTGATAATATCTTGTCTAGGGGAGGAGATGAGTGATCCTCTTCATAATGAAATACTGAATTTTAAAATAGAATGCTTTTTCTACACCTTCAGGTAACAATACAAGAATGATGACTTTACAGCTTGCCTGTTTGTTGATGAAGGTAGCACTGTTTTGTCACTCTCATCGGTCTTGTGTAGGATGATTAGGAATATGGAAGATGAGCAAATAGTTCACAGTGGATAAATGGTTGCTATTTGGCTTTTGGTACGGTGGAAAATCAACACATTTCTGATAAAACATCACAATGCTGCACATGAGTATTTTAATTACATCTGTTTTTATTCCTCTGAGAACTTCAGTAATAGGCACAACAGATGTTTGGAAAGCATTTATTTTTTGAAGTGGCCTTATCCTTGGAAAGACAAATGGGAGAGGATGGGAGGCCAGCAGGATAGATCTGCACCTGGTAAATTCACAGGCAAGACTGCATAGCTCTCCAGCGAGGGGCTGCACTGGTACGGTGTCTTTAAAAATGCTAGGAATGAACATGGTCAAGTTTCCTTTCTGTTCCTTCCTTTTTATGCAGTCAACATAGAGGCTGCCTGTCAAGGCTTTTCAGCAGAGAAAGGAAACTCTTAGAAAATATCTTGTGTTTTACAGGAGCCAAGGGTACATAGCTTTAGGGGAAACACAATTGGCAGTGTGCTGAACACAAACCTCTGTAACCTGATTCTAACTGGATTGAATAGCAGCAAGGAGTCCAAGGCGCAGGTGTGGAAAGTGATGTGCCATGTTCTCTAATTCAGCCTCCTTTCCTGTTGCCTCAGCAGCGTGGTTTCTCAATGGTCAGACCTTGGATAACTAATTAAAATGCAACAGGAATCACTATGTTTAATTAAATAATGGATTATTGAAAGCAAACTATTCAATATATGATTGAAAATGCTGTTAAACTAAGAGGTTCCTTCCTCTTGGATCTATAATGCACAGTGAACCTGATAACATGGCCCTGGGCTCATTGACAGAGGCCTTGTGGATGTTAGAAGAGAGGTTTAGGTGGAACTAACTATACAGATAGTAAATTAGGTCAAATGTTCCTTCTTAGCCGGGCGTGGTGGCGCACGCTTGTAATCCCAGTACTTTGGGAGGCGGAGACCGGAGGATCCGGGTTCGCGGCCAGCCTCAGCTCTTGCTCTCTCTCTCTCCCTGTCTTTCTCTCTCTCTTTCCTTAGTGAGGCCCTCCACAACTTCGTGAGACCCGGTTTCAAAATAAAGTATAAAAAATAGGGCCGGGGGCGTAGCGCGGAGGTAGAATGCCCCTGCGTTCAATCCCCGGTACCGCAAAAAAAAAAAAAAAAAAAAAAAAATGTTCCTTCTCTCTCATCAGCTGTGTGCACTATTTGTGATTTCTCAGTGGTATTTGTGGATTCCAGATATTAGTCATGATAGCTTTAAGGTATATGGAGATGGTGTATGCTCTGATTTTTTGTTTGTTTTATTTTTTTCACAAGGATCAAGGAAAGAGTGGCTATTCCTAGCTCAGTGTGTATTGTAGAGGTTGAGTTTCAGGCTCCATTTCAAGGAGAGGATGCAACGGGAGGGGGAAGAGGTATCCTTTTCTTCATACATGGCTTCAGAAAGCTCTAAGAGATGAATCACAAAGACATCCATGAGATCATTTATACCTACACCTGAACACAGAGATACAGCTTTTTAATATTCACCTTCTGTTAAGAAATTTATGAGTGATAAGTCAGATTTAACCTATTTAGTATGTGGCTGCATTCCAGTGTTTCTGCCATTTAAAATTCTACAAAGTGTATTTGGTGTAGTTTGTGTGTGTGTGTGTGTGTGTGTGTGTGTGCGTGTGCGTGTGCGTGCGCGTGCCACGCATAGTACTGGGGATTGAACCCAGGGGCATTCTACCTCTGAGCTATACCTGCAGCCCTATCTTATTTTTGTTTTGAAATGGGGTCTTTCTAGGTTGATGAGGGTCTCATTACTTACAGAGGCTGTTCGTGAACCTGCCATCCTCCTTTCTCAGCCTCCTCAGTAATGGATTTATAGGCATGCAGCACTACACCTGGCTTTTTGATGTAGTTTTAATTCGTATAAGTATATGTATACATGTATCTACATATATTTGTATGTGGTTCTCATCAATATTTCATGCTATTCAATGCTGCTATTCACTATGAAAATATTATTCGCCATGAAATGTCATGTAACCTCATTAGTTTCTTCAAATACAGTGGACTTTCATTTATTATGTTGTTTCAAAATAAAATTGTTTAACATAAAGTATTAAGAAATATGTTTGACTTCTTTTAAGTGTTGATTTAAGGAAGTCTGTCCTCTGTAGATGAGGGATTCTGAGAAGTACCTGAAAATGTATGCATTATTTTCTATGTATGTCCAAAAACATGTTTTATATGGAGATTTTAACAGACTTGCAAACGGGCTTGGTTCTCTATAATTTTGCCTATCAGTTAACATTGAAAGATAATATTTTTATCAGAAATATCCATCTTAATCTTTCTTAATTAATCCTTGTGGTATGTGTATATGTGTTTCCCCCAAAGTTTGAGTAGTAGAAAGGAATTATTTATTCATTTTGTCACAAATAGTCTGTATACGGAGTTTATTTGGGTGGAAGAATAATTTCTTAAGTATATGATAATTCTATGATTACAAAATATTTTTAAAATGTAAGAGAAAAGTGAGTTTGACACAGAATCTAGTGTACTCTACCTTCAAATACTACCTCCTAATTTCATAATTTGTAAGGTCCATATTGCAGAAATGCTTTCATAGTCTGGCTTCTCAGTGACTCCTCAAATTTTTTTTCTTCCTTGCATTAAGTGTGGCTCCCTGTGTTAATGCCAACAAATGCCTATGTGTGCACAATCTGCTTATTCCTCTTTGAAGCAAATTAAGAGAGAGGCACACTGGATGAGCTTCTATGTTGTAGAAAAATAATTAGAGCAATTAGATATTTAATCAAAGAATATAATGCTGTTGACACTGGAAAATTTGGGGTAATGACTCATTCCCCCTTCCTACTTTTGAACTTAATTATATTATAGGTAAGAAAATCAATTACCTCCAAATTTTTCTATGTTGGTATGACTTCAATTAAGCTTATAATAAACCCACAAAAGATATGTTTGAAATTGGTCTACTTATAGAGAATGTTCACTTAATGTGTATTATAATTGGGCTTTGGTTATTTTTCTACCTTGATCATCATTTGGGTGTGATGGATACTAATATGCACATAACATACCATACTTTTACTTCACTTACCATTTCTCTCTGGTATTCTCATTAACAGATCCCATTGTAACTTCAATGTTGGAACTTGTAAATAGGTCACTGAAATTCCCTTGGTGCCTTCCTCCATGGTGGGATTTTATTAAGGAAGAGTCAGATATTACTCAGTGAGACAATGACAAAATTAGACATAAACACTAAGGTAAATTTATCTTAGTGCTTATCTTAGTGTTTTGCAGCCCACATTTATGTGCCTTCAGTCATTAAGTAAAAATAGTCATAGTTTTGCTGGGCGTGGTGGCTCATGCCCAAGATCCCAGTACTTGGGAGGACGAGGCAGAAGGATCTCAGGGTCAAGGACAGCCTCAGCAACACAGTAAGGCATTAAGCAACCTAGTCAGAACTTGTTTCAAAATAAAAAAAAAAAAATAATAAGAACTGGGTGTGTAGCTTGGAGGTAGAATGACCATGGGTTCAATCCCTAGTACCAAAAAAAGAAAAGTCATAGCTTTATTCATGTCCCTTTTTGTGTGTGTGTATGGTACTAGGGATTGAACCCAGAGGCATTCTACCTTTGAGCTACACCCCCAGCCTGATTTTATTTCTTGTTTGGAAACGGGGTCTCGCTAGGTTGATTCGAGTCTTGCTGCTTGCTGAGGCTGTCCTCGAACCTTGTGATCCTGTTGTCTCAGCCTCCCAGGTACAGGGATTACAGGTGCACCACTATGCCTGGCTATTCATGTCCCTTTTGTGTGTGTGTGTGTGTGTGTGTGTGTGTGTGTTTCACTATGTGACAATCTAAATATTGCTACAGATATTATTGGAAATCTAAACTGGTTCCATGTTTCATAATGTTATGATCAGATATAGAATGTCCCCTGAAGAGCTCATTTTTTAATGTTCAGAGTTGATATAATTGAGCCAGGAGGGTTGTAATCTCATCAGTAGAGAAATCCATTGTAATGGATTTTCTGGGTGGAAACTAAGGCAGGTAGAGTGTGGCTGGAGAAGGTGGGTCCCTGGGGGTGTGTTTTTTGTCTTTGAATCCCTTGCTTGTTCACTATCTTGCTCTCAGCCTCTCTAATGTGAGAGCAGAGCCTTTCTCTCTCACTCTCTCTGCTTCCTGCTGCTATGTCCTGACCTTCAGACGCTGGCCTCACATGGACTGAACCCAGAATCTCCAAAATCTTCTGAGCAAACAAATCCTCCAACTTCTAAGTTTGTGTGGTCAGTTGTTTGGGATTATATCAGTGAAAATGTTGACCAAGACACATAATAAGCACAGGGAGTTTGTCTCCTCACCCCTCTGAATTGAGATTTATAAATGATATGAACCAGAGTTAAAGTCTCCAGCCAGGTGTCTACTAGATATTGCTTAATTAGGGTAACTACTCCTAAGTATGGCGATGTTCATCTGAAATCCATTCCTCTCCACTGGGTCTATGCTAAGTATACATTCTTTTAAAAAATTTTTTGGGAGTACTAGAGATTAAACCCAGGGGCATGCTACCTCCAAGCCACACCCCTATTCCTTTTTATTTTTTTATTTCAAAACAGCGTCTCACTAAGGTGATGAGGCCAGCCTTGAATCTGCAATCCTCCTGTCTCACCTCTCCCCAAGTACTGGGATTACAGGCATGTGCCTCCACAACTAGCGAAGGTACATATTCTTCTTTTAAGTTGATTTATTGGTGCATTGTAATTATACATTTTGATATATGCCAGGGTATGAACATCATACATGCACACATTGCACATGTAGCCCTCCCTCCAATCCCACCCTATTCCCTCCCCATACCCTCCCTTTCATGCTCCAGATAGTGATTGAATCCTATAGGTTTGTGTATGTACATCATGTGCTATAGTGTTTCCCTCCACCCCCCCCAACTCCCTCAGTTAGGTCACCTTCTTTGTCCATGCAAAGATTTCTTCTTCTTCCCTTCTAAGTCCTTTCTAAGTCCCATTCTATCTAGCTCCCACAGATTAAGGAGAATATCCAATGTTTTACTCTTAGTGACTTACTAATATCGCTTAGCATGATGTTCTCTAGTTCTCTCCATTTCCCTGCAAATGATGTGATTTTATTCTTCTTTGTGGCTGCGTAAAATTCCATTGTGTACATATCCCATAGTTTTGTGATCCATTTATCTGTTGATGGACACCTTGGCTGGTTCCAAAGTTTGGCAATTGTGAATTGTGCTGCTATAAACATAAGTACATATTCTTAAACAGTGAAAATGCCATCTAGAAAATTGAAAGAAGATAGGCAAAGTGGAAGGACAAGCAAGAGTAAAAGGACTTGGAGATGCATTTTTATAATAAAAATTTCATAGAAAAACATAAAGTTTGAGGTAAATATGCATATCCACCTCCAGCACAGAGATGCCAAACCCAAGAATCCCAGATAAACGCTTAACTATACAGGATGTTGATAATGGTTTGATAAATGGAAACTCCACCATGTTGCACTGTTGGTTTTGACTTAGGTAAAGGTTGATCATTCATGTGAGCCAGACAGGAAGCAAAGACAGATGTCAAACCATCATGTAAGCACAGCTGTTTAAATTAGTTGCATTATTACCTACGAGCTGCTCTGACCTTGTCAGTTCTGGTGAGTAGAGCACTTAAGTCTTGAATCCTGTCAATAAATACCTGGCAGCTGATCTACTTCCAACAGGGCATGACAAGGTCAGGATGTTTTGCAGCCTCCTCTTCCTATAAATGATAGCAGCCATGGATTTCAAAGAGATTGCTTTGAGCATATGATGTACCAACAGAAATGGTGTATTTAACTGAACTTATTGATCACTACTGGCTGATTTAAGGTAGAACATGGGCCTGGTGTATAGCAATGGAAGGAGATTTAAAAAACAAAATCTAAAACCCTAACTAAAGTGAAATAACTAATTAAGTTGTATATAAGTAATCCAAGCTTCATACATAGGGCAGAATTAGTTGCATCTGGCACTATAGAACTTAAATATCTAGCTTTTGTTGGAAAAGCACTGAAGTTGAATTATAACAGTTATGATCATTTAGGGAGATGTGGTTACTTGTAGAGAAACCCAAGTTGACAATGATAAATATCATAATAAATTTACGGTATGTTTGGATGTGGGTGTCAGCCAATTAAATAAGCAATCAAACCACAAATAGAATTAGTTTCCTTAGAACTGCCAGCTCCATGGAGAGCCCCATTACTTGGCAAAAACAGACAACTTATAGAAGAAATCCATCAAACTATATTGTCTGGAACTAAATAAAAGCTGAGGTAGCAACTGTGTTTATCATGAAGAGGAACCTAATTTGGAATCAAAATCAACTATTAAGTTTTAAGTAAAATATGCTGAGTGTCAGAGGCAAGTTGCAAGTTTGAAAATGGAAGCTAAATCTCCCATCAGTTTTTCTGAATATATACATACATATATACCTACAAATGTAATCATTTATCTCTGATCTGGAAAAATTTCAGTCCAGAGGCTACAAACACAAGTGCTTCAGGACCAGAAAATTAAAACAAATATTAATATATGTTCAATGTTATGTAATAGCAAATGTTGGGGATCATGGCCAACTGGAGAGCTCATTATTTATTTAAAGTCCTTCCCATTCAATTTTGTGGTTTAAAAACCTTATTTGGCCAATTCAAGTGAGGGTAATTTTGAGCAGCAGGCTTCATGATCTGGGGACTCAGTCTGAGAAGATTCAATAATTACTTGAACCGTATTTACCTAAAGATAAATGATAAAGATGAGCGAGATTTTACTATCCAACATTGCAAATATGAAGCAGCACCAGAATTAAGGCAAAATATTACCAAAAATGCATCTGAATCACATATATAGACATCTTTTGGGGGGATCTCACCTAAGAAATTAGGCTATAATAAAGAAATAGTAAATTTTCAGCAGTGAGTTTTGAATTTCTTAAAATTGCTCTGCAAATGCATTTCATTTAGTAGACTTAGATCACGCTTCCATGTTTATTGATGGCTAACATTTGCTTAGTTATTTTGCTGACTGGTTGATAACTTTCACCATTGATCATTAGTATCTATTCTGCTTAATTACACTTCTGTTGATATCTCAGTAATTTAAACTTAAATTGCTTCTAAGGAGGTGGTTGTAAACTGATACTGTTAACCATTTCTATTGCTCCAGGATATTTTTCTGTCTGGTAGCATTTTTCACTTCCCAAAATGAATATGGTGTATGAAGAAAATTATTTGAATCTTTCTTGTTCCACCTAGCAGGTAGTTGCAATGGAAAGCTTATTTAGTTTTAAGTGAATTCTCAGGATTTCTAATATATCAATGTTAACTAAGTTATTAAACAACTCATTATATAAGTGTAAAATATTTTAAGCTATGAAACATTTTTTCTAAGTTAGTCATTTTACTGGCATTGTCCACATTTCTGGAATATATCATTATTACTCAAAATTATTTTTAAATAAATGGATACATGCATATTTTTATACTTACAGATATTAATAATAATTGTAAAATATAAGTTTAGAAAAATTTGTCAGTAAATTCTATTAATGCTGATAAAAATATACCAATTTTGATATAGGCAAAAAGGGAAAGTAATAATAAATAATATTGTTGTTTCTTAGGTGCAGAGGTTACAAATAAGTTTGTTCTTGCATCAATAATTCCATAAGTATAATGATAGTTACTGTATAATAATACTCACAGTATATATGCCTAACCACAAAATTTAGACTGATATTAAAGATGGAAACACCTTTTAATATATCTGGAAAGAATAGATCTGTATGCCTAGGTTAGGATAATGTTGATAGTGTACTATAACCAGCCTCAATAATCCCTTGCCACTCTGTGGATTCCTCATTTCACAATATCCCTGCATACTATCTGTGAGTGCTGGGAGGAATTATCTGTATTTCAACTGACCATATGTTTAAGCCCATGCAATGAAGTGAGATGTCATTCTTATTCATTTAGAATTCAACCTGAAAAAGATATAAAAGGAACAAGATTATATCCTTTCAATTTATTTATATGATTTTATTATTCTTTGGTGCTTGAAAATCATTATTTCAAACAAAAGATGGATATAATATAGTAAAAAAAACAGAGATGTCTTTAAACATCATATTATCTCAGTCACTATATTGGATTGCCACTGGCATTACCATTGGAGGCTGGGGAATATATATCTATATATGATGGTGTCCATGAGACACCAAAGCAATATATTCATTATGCTGATTATGCAGCTTGGGAATTGGTGATGGTAAATCCAAATTTAGGGTTTTAAAGCAAAAAAGAGAGAAAGCAAAGATAAGAAATCTGCAAAACTATGAATTTAGGTTTGAAAATTAGGTGACATTTTAAAAAAATTATATGTTGGAGTTACGTATTTATGAATACTTCTCCATCTGAATAGGTCATGCGTGGTAGAGTCAGTCTGTTCTAATGGTACCAAGATAAGGAGTAAGATTAGTAACAGCATTAGTAATCAACCTTTTGGGCATTCAGTAGTTTTGTTAAAAGTTTCTGTTTAGATAATGTGGAAATTTAAAAAATTCACATTTTCAGATGCTCTAGACCAGATGCCCAGCATTAAAGATTTTAACTTCCCAGTGTGCCTCGTGTACAAGCTCCTCAGTCAAACACATCTGCCCCATTGGTTCTCCAAGACTGCACTGTCACTGGCCTGGTTGTGTCTTGACCATCTTACTGAACCCCCAGAGTGACTTCTCTAGGTAGATGCAGTGAAGCAGCAGGAGTGACTATGGGAAATGCATGCGACAGATGTTTTTAAAGTCAAACCCATCAAGTATTACTACTTTAAATTCACTCGAAATTGATTACACCCACTCGTGTGATCTTGCCTCATACTGGTTTAGTTTAGTTTAGTTAATGTTGCAATTAATCTTTGCAAAAATCTAATTCATCCTCAAGCTTCTTTCATGCCATGATCTGTTTGTGTAAATCTTCGAAACAAAATACTCTAATTTGATCTGTAGTCATGATTGAAAATAGTAAGTTGATATTGCTTTGTTTCTACAGGAATATAATTAAGATGCCCAGGCTTTTCTAATTAATCTAATCTAAAATTGTTGTGCCTATTAGATATCCTAAAAGAATATAATGAATTGTTTTTCTTTCTTATATCTATCATTAGTCAAGAGAATTAATTTTTCCAAGTTTGAAACATGCTGAACATTTATTTGCATACCTAGATTTCAATCTAAGCCACAATTCTTTGTCAAATATTACCCATCAGTTATTAAATGTAATTAATCTCATGAGCCATTTTAATAAATTTTAAATTATTACTTGCAATTATAATACATGATATTCAATTATACTTAGTATATAATATATGTTCTATATTGTACATATGTGGATAAACATATCCTAATTAATATATTTAGGGTTAGGCATATTTTAATACAGTGAATATAGTGTATTTACTAGCATTTATTAATATATTAAGGTATATAAATACATGTTCCTTAAATAATGTTAATAGAATATCATTTACTGTAGCCTAGATAGGCAAATGTAATGTGTCCTTTGCATTTCCCATTTTAAGGGGAAAAAATAAAAAATAAACAATCTGGGTGTGATGGTACATGTCTGTAATCCTAGTTCTTGAGAGGCTGAGACAGGAGGATCCCATGTTCGAGGACAGCCTCAGCAACTTAGTGAAACACTCACAAACTTAGGGAGACCTTATTTCAAAATAAATAGAAAAAGGACTGGAGGTAGTAAAATGCTCTTGGGTATAATCCCCAGGAGCCCCTTCCCAAAATAAATATCCAAAGAAGAGAAATTCAGTAAATGGCCAGTTCATTTAAACATATTAATAGTCATCATAGCTCATGGTTAGTTTTTAGAAATAAGAAATGCTGTTATTTTATCAAAATTATTTTAGGGTAAAAGAATGAAAGCAGGGAGAAGGAGACTGATACTAATTCTTTGTTCTGACATTATATAATATAAGCTTATTTTTCAAATATGTTATTAAATAGCACATACATTAAAAATGTAAATTTAATTAAATGAGTCATACCAGTATTAGATTCAAACTAAGTATTAAATGTGCTGATGAAACTACTCTTTAAATACTATCCCTAAAGTCATTTTACAAATTCTCTGACCAAAATCATATATAAGAATATGTAAATAGTAGTCAACTTGATAATGCCAATTGTTGCTTTTAAGACAGTTCAATAAATTATTTTCACTGTTCGCATGTAATTGAAAGAAACCAACATGCTCAGTGATATTTGCATCTCATAAAAACCTCTTCTAAATATTCTATTTAAAAAACTCAGTTTTAAATTAATTTTTGAACATTTTTATCATGGATTTCATTACCAAGAACATAATCTATTCTCCAAATTGCTCAACTTTGTCTATATTTCCCTCCCTTTAGACTTTATTCAGTATTTTAATTTTATTTCCCCAGGACATATCTTAACTGAATTTTCAAAGAGGGGTACAACTTCAGTTCACAAATAAGCCTAGCATAACTCTCATGGAAATACAAATTAAACAATAATGAAATACCCTTGTGCATCCACCAGAACACTGATTTAAAAAAAAGATTAGTAATATGAAGGGTTGGTATGGTGTGTAATAACTGGCATACACATATGTTATTGATGGGATTATAAAAATAAAGCCATCAATTTGGAAAATTGACAGTTTTTAATAAATATATGCCTTCCTGATGACCCAGAAATTCCATTCGTATGTATATTTCCAAGAGAGATGAGTGTGTGAGTGTGTGTGTGTGTGTATATATATATACACACACATATATATATGTATATATACATATACATATATATGTATATATATATATACATATATACATGTATATATACACACATATATATATACGTATATATGTATATATTGTGTATATATATACATATATATATGTATATACATATATAATATATAATACATATATACATATATAATAGCTCATAGAAGAATATTCATAGGAGCTTTAATCATAGAAACACCAAACAAGAAACAACCAAAGTGTGCACCAATAAGAAAACAATTTTTCTTGTGTGTATGGTACTGGGGATGGAACCTAGGCATTTTACCTCTGAGATACACCCTTAGCCCTATTTTATTCTTTTATTTTGAAACGGAGTCTCACTAGGTTGCGGAGAGTCTCACTACTTGCTGAGGCTGGCCTCGAACCTGTGATCCTCCTGTCTCAGCCTCCCAAGTACTGGGATTACAGTCATGCGCCACCACATCCAGCTAAACAAACAATTTTGATGGACTCAAACAATCTAAGAATGAATAGTAATAAAGACAATGCATAAACTGACATATACAAAAAAGTGGATAAATCTCAAAAATATTGTTTGGAGAAAAAGAAACTTTAAAGGTCTATAATATAAGAATCTATTTAGATGAAGCTCTAGAAAAGGCAAACCTAGTGATGATGATCAAAGTCAAAATAGAGGTTGACCTTTGGGACAGGTTTTAACCAAAAACGGCACGACAATTTATAAGAGATGGAAATGTATCTCTCGTCTTTGGTAGAGTATATATGTACACAGGTATATACATACACTCAAATATTACTCAAGCTATGCAGTTAAGATTAATACATTTGGATCTGGGCATGGTGGTGTACACTTGTAATCCCTGTATTTGGATCGAATGTTCAAGGCCAGTCTCAACAACTTAGCAAGGCCCTCAACAACTTAATGAGATATTGTTTCAAAATAAAAAATAAGTAAATAAGGCTGGGTGTGGTGGTGCACACTGTAATACCAGTGCTTGGGAGGCTAAAACAGGAGACTCATAGGTTAAAGGCCAGCCTCGACAACCTGGGCAGACAACCTCGGCAACTTAGCGAGACTCTGTTTCAAAATAAAAAATAAAATAGGGATGGATGTATGATTTTGACATAGAAGAAAATTTGGATGTTTTTATGAGCACTGATTATATCAAAATCAAAAATCCATAAGGGCCTTAAAATCTGAGTCCACTTCCTGTTTAGCCTGACTGTGCTTGCTTTCTACTTAACACTTATCTGCAGCTTCCTTAAGAACTGTTTTTTAGCATTGTTAAACAATAAACGAGAAACAAATTTCAAGACCACCATCTCAGTTAAGGTGAGGCTTTATTACCACAGGGCCACCGCCCTCCAGCACAGGCAGGAAAGGTGCCTTGTGTAGCTCACAGTTCCCCTTTTATAGAGCAAGCCGGTGTACAGAAGTAGATTTTTGCAGGCTATGGTTTAAATCAGCCAACCACAGAAAATTTTCCCTTATATAGAAGTAAAGTGGTTAGTTGAGGGGAGTGGGCTGAGCACACAGGCAGAGGTCAGTTTCCCGGGCTTTGTCCTTGGGCAGAGGTAAGGGCAGGAACTGGTTTCTCGGGTGTTGTCCTAGGGGCCATAAGGGCAGGAACTGGTTTTGTCCTTGGGGAACTGGCTTTGTCCTTGAGGCAGTAAGGGCAGGGAGTTTAATACTAAACTAGAAAGCAGGGCTATATTTTTGGCATGTTATCACATTCCCTACTCCTGTTGTTTCCCTTTTCTCAAACCCTTGAGGAATAGACCTCCTTCTGTTCTTCCTGAGGTATAGGTAGGTAGTGGGCTGGACTATGAAGCACCATAAGTTTGATTGATTGTAATCTTTTCTGAAGGTAATTAGTTAAGCAGTTGAAGAAACAGGGCCCTATCAGCGCAATCAAACAAATGGCAGAAATGGGTCCTAGCAGGGGGAGGAGGTAAGGTAGCCCCCCATTTAGTGCAGTAGACCAAAAAGACGAGTTCTCTTCTAGTTCTCGTCTCCTTTTCTATAGGTCGTCTTGTAGCTGTATAATTTTATCTTGTACTATTCCAGACCTATTTGCATAAAAACAACACTTTTAGAAATAGACAGATACCGCCTTCTCTGGTAGTAAGGAGGTCGAGGCCCCTGCGGTTTTGCAATATGACCTCGGCCAATGAATGGAGTTGAGCTTGTAAGTCTAGGATAGTATCAGCTATCTTATGCATGTCAGTGATGAGTTGGGAGGACAGCTTATTATAAAGGTGTAGGGAGGAAGCTAGGCCAGCTGTCCCAGTCCCCATTCCTGCAGTTACTCCCAGCCCGACAAGCAGAGGGATCATTTGGATATTTGGATAGCTCTCTTACGTCATGGGCTAACCTGGGGGCTATTTCTATACCGGGGAATAACAAGGTTAGGATACATAGTCCATTCCAATTTGCAGGGAGTATACTATATGCTGTTTCAGCACAGGGAAATACAGTTCCATTTACAGGAGGGCACAATGGTACGGCAGAAGGGAGAACATGAATAGTAACATTGCATAGCTTTGAGTTTAAGTTTCCAACCCCCTTTGTCCCATTAGAAGATAAACATGTCACTGAAGTGGGTTGGGGGGCAATCAGTGTATCCTGTTCGGGTGGGAGTACAACACAGTGAGGATAGGTAGCCTTGGTGAAATTAAAGTTTATTAGCACGGATGACAGTCGACTAGGCCCAACATGTAAACAGAGCCAGCAATCTCGGGCTAGAGCGGGGTTTGTGGCATTTAGGAGGCCATGTACCACGGTTAATAAGGTTTGGGTCTCAGACTCTTTAGAATGGGATTCTTTAAAGTCAGGGAGGCTAATTGGGTGATAGACAGGTGGGGCCATTTTGTCTGCAATTTTCTTAACCAGGGTTTTAATATGTTGCTGCTGGGCTAAGTCCTGAACCCCTCCTCCATCTGACATACCCAGAGGTGTGAGTAGGTACCAGCAGATTTCCTGTCCCAAAGTGCCGGGACACTGGTACCCGCTATTATCTCCTCGAGCTCTACCAGTCCAATAGGTCCTTCCTCCCATTACACATTGTTTTGGGTCTTCATAACATCCGACCTGTACAAGCGTGAGCTGTGATCTTTGCGATGGCTCTCGCGAGGGAAGTGCATTTACATGTCTCGGGCCTGTCTTAGGGGGAGGAGGAGCTGGTCGTTTCCAGCAAACCACATGACCTATGGAGCCAGGGTATCCCTCCGTGCTTCCCTGTATTAGGGAGCCAGCCCAGGACGTGACATATTCCTGGGTGCTGGCAGTTTTGCTGAAGTAACAATGAGAGGGAATAAATTTGAAACACCCAGGTTTTCCCTGAAGCTTAGGACAGTTTTTGCAGATGTCTCATCTGCCTGCGGTGCTTATCAGGAGTAGTCCCATTGCAATAGTTAGGAGCGTACTAGCTTCACCCGCAAAGGGCGCTTTGGATCCCGGCAGGCCTTCCATGTTTCTCTCTGTTCTCCTTCTTCTGCGTTGAATGGTTTTACCTGAGTCCAGTGTATCCAGCTGTCCTTTCCAGCTACCTTTACTGCCACGGGGGTGCTGAGTATGACTTGAAAAGGGTCTGTCCAGTGGGGTTCGAGAGGGGCCGACTGGAACCGCTTTTCCAAACCAGTTGTCCAGGTGTGTACCGGGGCTCTTTCTTTGCATGGAGAGTGGCTTGGCTGTATTGTGCTGCAGCCACCGCTCAGTGGGATGTCTCTTAGAGTGACCTGTAAAGCTTGGAGGGATAGTAGAAGGTTATGATTTGAAAGTTTTTTAAGTTCATAGTCAGCAAGCTGGGGTAACAAAGTGGGGGGACGGCTGTATAAAATTTCAAATGGAGAGACCCCCCCTGTATGTACGGGGTGCACCTAACCCTCAGGAGAGCCATGGGAAGGAGGGTCACCCAGTCACCGTCAAGCTCTGCTGTATACTTAGAATTTCCTTTAAAGTTCTGTTCGTCCTTTCTACCTGTCCTGAGCTCTGAGGCCTGTAAGCACAGTGTAGCTTCCAGGATATTCCCAGGCATCTAGACACATCTTTTGTGATTTTAGCTGTGAAGGCTGGGCCATTATCGGACCCCACTGCTGTTGGGAGGCCAAATCTGGGGATAATGTCCTCCAAGAGCTTTTTTGCTACTATATGAGCTGTCTCTCCCTTTGTCAGGAATGCTTCAACCCAACCAGAGAAAGTGTCCACTAGGACCAGGAGATAATGGAACCCATTGTCCAGGCTTTATCTCCGTGAAGTCTATTACCCAAAAGTCACCAGGGGAGGTACCTCGAACAGTTTCTCCTTTCCATCCTTGCTGTTTTCCGGAGTTTACCTGTTGCCAGGTTGGACAGCTGCTCACAGCTCATTGGGCAAGTTTGGCCAAGGATGGGATATAGTACACCTTGTTGATCAGTTGATATAGCTTGGTTTCTCCTAGATGAGTATTTAGGTGGGTCTCATGGACTATCTCTCTTCCCAGAGCAGCAGGAATTGCAATCTTTCCTTCTCCGAGCACCCTCCATCCAGAGGGGAGAATCGTATGTTCACCTAGCTTGGCCATCTCCTCATTGTTATAGTGGGGGCTCGCTGGGAGCTCTGGGAGAGGGGTTATCACTCCCATGGTTGTGGGTTTTCCTGTAGGCACAGTCCCATCCTTTGCTGCCCTCTTAGCTGCTTGGTCCAAGGTCCGATTTCCTCTAGCCTCAGGGGAGTCATCGTTCCTGTGCCCTGGGCAGTGGATGATGGCCACCTTCTTTGGCATCCATAGGGCTTTAAGGAGCACTAGGATTTCAGGAACATTTTTTATCTGCTTTCCTGCTGAGGTCAGTAGGCCTTTTTCTTTGTATATGGCACCATGTACGTGGGAAGTGGCAAAGGGATACCTGCTATCTGTATAGATGTTCACAGTCTTTCCTTTGGCCAGTCTTAGTGTCTGTGTTAGAGCGATGAGCTCAGCTTTCTGGGAAGAAGTTCCTGGGTCCAAAGTCTGTGTCCATTGCTCCTCCGAATGGCTGACCACTGCTGCTCCAGCGTATCGGATCCCATCTTCCACGAAGCTGCTCCCATCTGTGAAGAGAGTTTCTTCTGTGTCCTGGATGGGAACATAGGTGAGATCAGGCCGACTCCCCTGTAAAGTCTCTAAGACATCTCGGCACTCATGAATCAAATCCATCCTCTCATCGCTGTCTGGCAACAAGGTGGCTGGATTGACAGATCCGGTTTGGATGAACTTTAGCCTTGGCTGGTCCAACAGCTGGACCTGGAGCTGGGTCACTCGAGTGTTGGATAGCCATTTATCAGGGGGTGCCCGCAGCAGAGTCTCTATGGAGTGAGGAGCATGTATGACAAGATCCTGTCCCAGGGTGAGTTTATCTGCCTCCTTGACAAGGGAGGAGGTGACTGCAATAGCTCGCAGGCAGGCTGGCCACCCGGATGCTACAGGGTCCAGTCTTTTTGAAAGGTAGGCTATTGGGCATTTCCGTGGGCCCAGCATCTGGGTTAAGTATGCCTTTTGCCACTCCATTTTTTTTCTGCCACATACAGCTGGAACGGTTTTTGGAGGTCAGGGAGAGCCAGTGCTGTGGCCGATACTAAGGCACATTTTAAGGTGTCAAAAGCCTGCTGCTCCTGTTCCCCCCATATCAGGGGAGTGTCTCCTCCAGCCTTGGCTGAGTACAGGGGCCGTGCAATTTCTGCGAATCCCAGAATCCATAGCCTATAGTAACCGGCCGCTCTGAGAAATTCCCTGACCTGCCTTTTTTTTATAGGGTGAGGAATCTGGAGTATGGCCTCTATTCACTCTCTTGAGAGGGTTTGCAGGCCCTGAGCAAGTTCATAGCCCAGATATGTGACTTGTTGAGAGCATAGTTGGGCCTTTTTGGCAGAAACTCGGTACCCCAGCTTTTCTAGCTCCCTTAAAAGATCCAGAGTCCCCAGTGTGCATTCTTCCCAGGTCTTAGCAGCCAGTAAGAGATCATCCACATATTGGAGCAGTGTGAGGTTGGTATGGGTGACCTTGACATTGCTTAAGTCCTAGCTTAGGGCCTTGTCAAATAGGGTGGGGGAATTTTTGAACCTCTGGGGTAGCCTTGCCCATGTTAACTGACCTGTAGTTCCATCCTCTGTGTCTGTCCATTCGAAAGCAAAAATGGGTTGACTCACAGGGGCAATGGGTAGGCTGAAGTAAGTGTCCTTGATGTCCAACACTGAGTTGAAAGTTTTGTCTGGTGGGAGACAGGTAAGCAAGGTATAAGGATTGGGGACGGTCGGGTGGATCGTCTCCACCCATTTGTTTACCTCTCGTAGATCTTGAACAGGTCGATAGTTCCCAATTCTGGCCTTTCTAACAGGTAGTAGCAGGGTGTTTCATGGGGACTGACAGGAAACAAGAATTCTCTCATCCTTGAGTCACCGGATGTGGCTGGCGATTCCTTGGCGGGCCTGTAGACTTAGGGGGTACTGTTTGACACTTACAGGCACCGCAGAGCTAAGAAGCTGGATAATTATAGGCAGGTGGTGCTTTGCCAAGTCTGGGAGACTCATTTCTGCCCATACTCCTGGCACTGCAATTTTACATTTTTCTAAGAACTCCAAGGAGGGGGCACTGAGGGTACAGGTAGGCTCTGGCATTAAAAGGTATTCTTCTCCTATGGGGTGGGTGATCATGAGCTTAATTGGAGATTCTCAGGTAAAGCAAGTTGGGCCTCCTCCTCTTGGAACATAATGGTAGCCTGTACCTTTTGGAGTATGTCTCTTCCTAGTAGGGGGTAGGGGCAGTTGGGCATGACCAGAAATGAATGTGTTATAGTCCCTTTCCCCAAGTCTGAGATCTTAGAGGTCTTCCAGGGATAAGAGTCAATTTTTCCTGTTGCTCCCTGGACCTGGAGCTTCTCTTTGGACAGGGAACCTTTAGGGGCCTTAAGGACAGAGAAGGCAGCTCCCATGTCTACCAGAAACTTAATGGGTTCCCCCCTACTTTTAAGGTTACCATAGGCTCACGGGGGCTCTGAGCCTTGGCCCCATCATTCTTTCAGGTGCAGGATGGGGGTTTCTCATTTCTTCTTTGGGCATTCATTTTTCCAATGTCCTATTTCTCTGCAGTAAGCACACTGATTTTTAGCCAAAGGAGATTTTTTACCATGGGTTTTTTGCTTCCTGGGGTGAGGGCCTAGGTTGTTGGCTGTGACTGTCACAATGACAGTTTGCTTTATTCTTTTCTCCCTTTTTTGATCCTTTTCCGTTTTGTCCCTATTGTGGAATACCTTCTGAGCTATCTCTACTAACTCAGATATAACCTTTCCTTCGAATCCTTCTAATCTTTGTAATTTTTTTTTCTTATGTCTGGGGCTGCTTGGGAGACGAATGCAATATTAAGGATTCATCTGTTTTCCGGAGCCTCAGGGTCTAAAGGGGTGTAGGTCCAATAGGCTTCCATCAGTCTTTCTAGGAAAGCTGATGGGGATTCCCCTGCCTCCTGTATGATCTCATTTACCTTGGCCATGTTGGTCGGCTTCCTGGCTGCCACTCGTACACCACTGAGCAGAGCTTCGCAGTACCTGGCTATTGCCTCCTTACCTGAATCAGAATTATAATCCCAATTGGGACCACTTTGGGGTACCACCCTCTCCAAGCGACCTGAGTCCGTGGTGGGAGTCCCGTTCTGTCCCAGCACGGTGCAACATGGCCCTTGCGGGATTCGTTCACGCTCCTCTGATGTGAAAAGGACCTGTAAGGATTGTTGACAATCATCCCAAGTGGGTTGATGAGTAAAGAAAATGGTTTCCAGGAGGTGAACAAGTGCCTGTGGTTTTTCAGAGAAAAAGGAGTTTTGTAGTTTCCAGTTATAAAGATCAGTGATAGAAAATGGGATGTATATAAGACATCCTTGGGTCTGGTCACCACCTGTATTGGGCATTAAATGGAGGGGGAGAAGGGAAGGTGGTGCAATGATAGTGGGGGCTGTAGGCGGGGTGAGGGTATGGGTAGGTTGGCCATATGAGGAACCAGTACATGTGTGAGAAGGGCTAAGCCAAGGAGGGCCGGGAGGGAGAGCTGTCAGACCAGAAGTAGGAGTGGGGGAGGTAGTGGTAGTAGGGGATAAGGAGGTGGGAGTGTTAAGGGAGGGGTCAAGTGAGTCTGGGTGTTCATCTTTTTGGAGAATGACTGGTCCTTGTTGGTTCTTCTTGGAGTTTTCCTTTTCCTTTGCCTGTTGGGGTTGGGTTAACAGGACGGAAGGGCAGGTTAACTTTTTAATCCAATAGGGTGAGTCTGCAACCAGGTCTATTGAAGCAGTATTGTAAGGAATCTGGTCAGAGCGGCCAGGGTTAGAGAGAATTACCTGTTGTACAAGATAAAGATCTGATAAGCGGAAAGAACCTGCTACTGGCCAGCCCATTCCAAAGGAGAGCCATTCAAGCTCACATAAAGTCCACAATTGCCCTCTAGTTACTGCATACCCGTTTTTGCGGGCCCTACTCTTAAACTCAGAGAAATGAGTCATCAGGGCTTCTAGAGGGGTGTTGAGAGAAGAGGAAGATCCTTGGCTCATTTTGGGATATTTACGATTTACTTAAGTCCGGGACTTTTTTTAGGAGGAATTGCCTGATAGCTACTTGTGTAAGCAAGCCAAGTCAGCCTTCAGCCTCCACAGTCTAGATGGACAAAGTTTTTACCCCTCACGGGGATTTACCAGCTAAACCTCGAGCAAGGTTTTGGATTGCGGAGGGTCAGTATAAACCCCTGACCTGATGCCTCTCCCGATGGCAAGGAGCTAGGACTGGCCCCATGCTCCCTAGTTCCCCAGCCTTTGGGGTTACAAGCGGGCAGATCACTGCTCAAGCGGGCTGGGAGAGTGACCTCCTGAAGTCCATACATGCTACTCGAGGTTAGGGGGTCTCTAATGTTTTGGGTCAGTCGTGTACTGCTTTTGGAGGTAGCTTCCCCGAGTTTTACTTTGAGGCCGGTTTCCTCCACTGTGACTCAAACAAACCACCCTCTGTGCTTGGAAAGAGGGGGTTGGCTCGAGGCGCTGGGGTGACCAGTCCCTTATGTGCGCCCGTTTGGAAGAGCTATCCTGTTTGTTTTCCCCATCTCTCCCTGGGGTGGGGGAATGTTTGTCCAAATGAGCTTGGTTACAGCTTTGTAAGACCTGGCGCTCCGCCCCACAGCTCCAGTCCACCAGCAGGGGATCAATATGGAGGCATAAGGAATGCCTAGGAAAGCAAGGCAGATCAGGATGTAACAAAACGAGAGTAAAAACCTTTTGAACCTTGTCCAATTTGGGGGGGCTACTGCCCCTAAGCCTATTGAAAACACAACAATCACAACAAGAACAAGACCAAGAAGCCAAACATTTGTACACCACCCGAGGGAAAAAGCAGAGGCACCCATAAAGACAAAAACCTAAGAATGACAAATTAGTAATAACAATTTGAATGAAGCAGAGACTCTGGACAAGCAAGCAGACACAACTTTCACTAGTAAACAGACGGACAAAACATAGAAAAAAACAAAGCAAAAACATAGATGGCTTAAAAACAAAACAATTCCCAGGAATTGGACAGAAACCAGAAACCAGGAGGCTGGAGGACATCTCCCCAGACCTCTGGAGACCAGAGTTACCAGTTGCATCCAAACATCCCTGACCTCCTCCAGAGTCGACTCACCAGACCAGACACCTCTGCCAGGCGTTGTCCAGTGAAGCCGGGACAGACAGTCACTGGCCTGTTCTCTGAAGCCCATCCAGTCTTCCCGTCCCTGGGACACCATCCAAAGCCCAAGTGGGGTCTCTAAATATCTTGTTGGGACCTCCAAAGATGTTAAACAATGAGCGACAAACAGAAATTCAAGATCACCGTCTCAGTTAAGGTGAGGCTTTATTATCGCGGGGCCACTGCCCTCCAGCACAGGCAGGAATGGTAGCGCCTTGTGTAGCTCACAGTTCCCCATTTATAGAGCAAGCCGGTGTACAGAAGTAGATTTTTGCAGGTTATGGTTTCAATCAGCCAACCACAGAAAATTTTCTCTTATTTAGAAGTAAAGTGGCCGGGCGTGGTGGCGCACGCTTGTAATCCCAGTACTTTGGGAGGCGGAGACCGGAGGATCCGGGTTCGCGGCCAGCCTCAGCTCTCTCTGTCTCTCTCTCTCTGTCTCTCTCTCTCTCTGTCTCTCTCTCCTTAGTGAGGCCCTCTGCAACTTCGTGAGACCCGGTTTCAAAATAAAGTATAAAAAATAGGGCCGGGGGTGTAGCGCGGAGGTA
>PVJS01005517.1:0-63795 GCA_004027185.1 Glis glis
CAAAAAAAAAAAAAAAAAAGCCAACAACAACAAAAAAAAAAACAAAATTAAATATACTTTTATTTCATGAATAATTTTGCAGAAATAAGAATATATTTTTTTCTTTCGAACTGTAAATAAAAAGGGAAAAGTTGGATAGACACCTGTCAAAAGTATATTTCTTGGAGTCTCAGGAACATTTTGCCCCTGATGAGCTGAAGTAAATAAATATGCAAATTAATGTCAAACTTATTTCTTGTTATGTTGATTGCTACATACTCCAAAACACAATGTTATTAATAGTAAACCATGACTTTCAAAATAAGTGTGAAGATACTTATTATTCAAATTATCATATGTAAGCAACCTAATACAATTATTAACATAATCTCCTAAGGCAGTCTTTATCATCTTTTTACATTGACTTGCTATGCCATCCATTAGTTATAAATGGAAATTAGAAATATTTTAAATAAATTAAGCACAAATTACTTTGAATGTTGACTGATTTTCTGCTCTGACATATACAGATCTTATCAACTATTCAATAAAGAAGTGCTTCAGCACTATCTTAGATCACTTGTATAGTTAAGATTCATACAAACATATGGTATAAGAAATACATTTTTTCAACATATTTAAAAATAACACGATCTGTATTTTCTTACTCCTCTAAAGAAATCTGCATCAGTAGGTAAAGAGGGAATTTTCAACAGTTGTATTCTAAACCCTAGCATAAAGGTACAGTGTTGTTGTTCAGCATACAGTTATTCTAAAGAGTTCAGGGAAATGTGCTTGTCAGGCATTGATGGTCATATTACAGTCTTTTCTCAAATTTAAGGTTTACTTCACCTTTCTGTATCTTACTGTTTTGTGTCCATTCTCAGTATTTGTCTAAAGCCTTTGTTCTCCTGGTGGCTCCAATTTCCTTAGGGGACCCACCAAATTGAAAAAAATAAATATTAAAAAGTTATTTAAGCCGGGCGTGGTGGCACACGCTTGTAATCCCAGTACTTGGGAGGCGGAGACCAGAGGATCCTGGTTCGCGGCCAGCCTCAGCTACTTAGTGAGGTCCTCCGCAACTTGGTGAGACCCAGTTTCAAAATAAAGAATAAAAAATAGGGCTGGGGGTGTCATTTGGAGGTAGAACACCCCTGGGTTCAATCCCCGGTACCGCAAAAAAAAAGTTATTTATTAGTAACCAAGATGATAAATTTGGGAAGTGAATTCATATTAAACCATAAAATTGTGACAACTTAGGTAAGGATAATACTTTGAAAGAAAGAAAAAATATATGAATATAGCATCAACCTATCAGTATAGGACTTTATATTTCTTATTTCTGATGAAAGCCATCTAGCAACCTCTAAAGGAAACCTGAAATTTTTTGAGTTGTAGTAATACTTTATATGTATTACACTTTAATCTTTGAGGGTACCTCATCTTCCTCAGGAATTTATTGCACATGCAGATGGTGAGGAAATAAATAATGTTAGTTTATGCACTATATATTGCACTATCAAAATTGTCTCCACAGTTCTGGAATGTACCAGTTTATGTGAGCCAGCTATTTTTTTCCCTTGTGGTACTGGGTATTAAACCCAGGGACATTCTACCTCTAAGCTACACAAACAGCACCCCTCTTTTTTTTTGCAATACTGGGGATTAAACCCAAGGTCATTCTACCTCCAAGCTACACCTTCAGCCCTATTTTTTATTCTTTACTTTGAAACAGGGTCTTACTAAGTTGCAGAGGGCCTCACTAAGTAGCTGAGGCTGGCCATGAAACTGTGATCCTCCTGTCTCAGCCTCTTAAGTACTGGGATTATAAGCATGCACCACCACGCCCAGCTGAGCCAGCTATTTTTGACCAGAAAAAAAAATCTGATTTCCAAAGATTTGTAGTATATAATTGCTTCAATTAGGTTAAAAATAAAACTAATTTACAACATGTGTATCAAGTTGTGTTACATATTTCCTTTGGTTTAGAATGAAGTATCCATCAAACATGAACCATTAATTTTCAGTCTTTAAAGACATGGGTTAAAATAGATTATACCCAAGCAAAATTAATTGTTTGGTCATGTCCTGTAGTGGGTTGAATAGCATTACACCAAAAACCATGTCCACCCAAAAACTCAAAGTGTGTAATTATTTGAAAATAGAATTATTGAAGATGTAATTAGTTGAGATAAGGTCATACTGGGTTAGACTGGGTCCTAAATCCACTGACTGGCGTTCTTAAAGATACCAGCAGCACAAGATCAGATACCTTAAAGATACCAGGAAGCACATGAACACACAGGGAAGGTCATATGAAGACAAAGGCAAAGATTGGAGTAATGATGCCACAACCCAAAGAACAACTAGTGCTATTAAAACCTAAAAAAGGCAATGACGGATTCCTTCTTGTCTTCAGATAGAACGAGAGAACCCTATTGAGACCTTGATTTTGGACTTCTAGCTTCTAAAACTTGGAAAGAATTTTTCTTTTGTTTTGTTTTAAGTTACTCATTGTGTGCTAATTGTTACAGCAGCCTGAAGAATCTAATACACACTCAGAAGATGTAGCTTAAGAGGTAAATTGGTGAGAAAAAATGAAAAATAAATATACAAAACCTTATTTATTAGATTCTGAAGAGACAGCCTACAGAATGGGAGATCTTTGCCAGTTATTTGTCTGATAGAAGACTAATATCTAGAACATAGAATTTAAAAAACTTAACACAGAAAAACAAATAACCCAATCAAAAAATGGGCAATTGAACTGAATAGACACTTCTCAAAAGAAGAAATAGAAATGCCCAATAAATATGTGAAAAAATTTCAATATCCTTAACAAACAGGGAAATGCAAATCAAAACTACACTAAAATTCCATCAAACTTCAATTAGAATGGCAATCATCAAGAACACAAACAATAATAAATGTTGTTGAGGATGTGGGGAAATATGTATACTAATATACTGTTGGTGGAAATGCAAAGTAGTATAGCTGCTATGGAGATCAGTGTGGAGTTTCCTAAGAAGATTGGAAATTGAACCACCATATGATTCAGCTATACCACTTCTAGACATCTTTCCTAAGGAATTGAAATCATAATATTATAGTCATACATGTACAGCCATGTTTATAGAAGTAAAATTCACAATAGCCAAATTATAGAACCAGTCTAGGTATCCATCAATCGATGAATTTATCACAAAACATGGTATATGCACACAGTGGAATTTTAGTCAGTCATAAAAATCAAAATTATATCATTTGCAGTAAAATGGATGAAACTTGAGAATATTATGCTAAGCAAAATTAGCCAGGCTCAGAAAGTGAAATAGTTGTATTATCTATATGTGGAAGCTAGAAATTAGGAAATAAGAGACCTCAAATAATGGAGTAGACTCCAATGGAGTGATAGAGGGGGTTTACAGAAGAGAGGAGGAGGATAGAGATGTAATGAAGGTAACAGTTTAAGTAATGCTATGCACATGTATGAAATTATCAATACCAATCTCAATGACATGTATGGGGAAGGAGAGGGAGTGGTGGGATTCTGAGGGAAACACACCAAGTGTTGTGTGCATGCATATTCCTATCACTCTATATATTAATATAATGTATAATTACAATGCACCAATAAAAGTATAAAAAAGGTATTTATTAGTGACCGAAATGATACATTTGGGAAATAAATTCATATTAAGCTATAAAATTATGATAATTTACATAAGGATAATAACTTGAAACAAAGAAAAAAGGATAGGAATATAATATTTACAGAACAAACCCAGGGCCTCACACATGCTAGGCAAGTGCTCTACCAAAGAGCTACAACCTAGCCCTTGACTTCTCTGAACTCTTAAATTATCCAGTTAAATATCCCATTATATCTCATATATCATGTATTTGCATTCATTCAGAGAACAGTATATTTCTGAATGTTTTTAAGGTTTGAGATTATTATTATTATTATTATTATTATCATTATTTTGTTATTTAATTGAGACAGGGTCTGTGTTGCCCGGATCGTCTGCTTCAGCCTCCAGAGTAGCAGGGAGCATAGACATGCACAACTGCACCTGACTTGTTTGGCAGTTTTAGTCCAGGTATAGTTTTCTTTGCTTTTATGAGATGTTAATTAAATAATAATTTGTATTTAATTTGATGTTTTTACTGTGTTCCATATATTTTCCCACATTCTTTTCTGTAGCTTTCATCTTTTCCTTTCTTTATGCTTTGACCTGGATATTATCTACTGACCTAAGTTTAGTTCACTAAACCTTTCTAATGCTGTTTCTAATTTATTGTTAAGTTTATTATGTGAATTCTATATATCCATTTGCAGTCACTCCCCTATTTGATTTGTAGTCTTAGTAACCATGAATCTCCCAGTAAATTATTAGAGTACTAAGTAATATGTCTACCAAACTCACCTGTTTCTATCTTAATAAGAATTCATTCAAGAAATATTATCCTTTAAGTATGATTTAAAAAGTTTCTTATCAAGTTAACCATAATTTTTGATATTACAGTATTTTACCAAAGTCCTAGCTTCATATCCATAGCTTTTTTTCTCTTTCCATTTAATTAAAAAAGACCAGTTGACAAAGACCCTTCTTACTCTATTCTGTCCTTTTGCTGCCCTAGAAGCTATACATTAAGGGTATCTTTTTAACTTACATGTACTCCTTTCAAATAGTTCTTTCCTTTAAATCAGGTCTGGGGTATTTTATAAAACTCTGCCTCTTGCCTGGGGCCTTGGCACACACTTGTAATCCCAGCTACTCAGGAAGCTGAGGCAGGAGGATCCCAAGGTTGAGGCCAGCCTGAAAAACTTCAGGAAACCCTGTCATAAATAAATAAATAAATAAATAAATAAATAAATAAATAAATAAAAAGGGCCAGGAATCTAGCACGGTAGAATGCTCTTGGGTTCAATCCCAGTACTGGAAAAAAGAAAAAAGAAAGAAAGAAAGAAAGAAGAAAGAAAGAAAGAAAGAAAGAAAGAAAGAAAGAAAGAAAGAAAGAAAGAAAGAAAGAAGAAAGAAAGAGAAAGAAAGAAACTATTCCTTTAAATTACAAGGTAGGAGCTGGGACTAGGAATGTAGCTCAGTGGTAGAGTGCTTTCCTAGCATGCGCAAGGCCCTGGGTTCAATTCCTAGTACACCAGTACCATAAATAAATAAATAAATAACAACATAGTCCATTTATGTTGCTTTTGACAATGAAAATATCACCTCTGTACACCATGCTCTGATTGTACTATTACATTCTTAGTATTTTCAAATTTAGAAAGGATTGAATCATTTCTTAATTACTCCCACTTTTCCTAGGGCTCCTTCACTGGCATTCATCCTTCCTTTCCATAGTTCCCACCCCCATCTGTCCTCACTCACAAAAAATAAGTAAGATAGGGTTGGGGTGCCATGGTTTATTGATTCCTCTTAGTTATTTTTCAGTTTTGAAAATCATTACTACCACTATCTTTAGCAACCTAGAAACTCAGATACTGTTTTGGTCATTATTATTAAAATTTCATCTTTTGATTAAAATATTTAGAATATTAACATTTAATGCAGTTACTGATGCAACTGGACTTAGTTGTAGCATTTCATTGTTTGTTTCCTGTTTGCTTCTTATTTCTCTCCCCATTCTGCTTTCCTTTCACACATTTTACATTTTAATAATTTCATTTTAATTAATCTACTGGCCTTTAGCTATGCCATTTATTATTTTTCATAGGTCATTCAAGGGATTACAATATACACCCTTCGATTTTACTTTCTATTGAACATTACACAATTTCATGAGTTTCTTTAAAACACATGGGTTTATTTTGCAAATCCACTGCCTTATATGAGATAGGTGTATTACACACAGAATATGATAAATTTGCTTTAGATAGCTATATGTTTATTTAAAATATAAGAATAAAAATAAAAATCTTAGCCAGGCATAGTGGCACATGCTTGTAATTCCAGTACTTGGGAGGCTGAGACAAGAGGATCGCAGGTTCCTGGCCAGCCTCAGCTAGTTAGTGAGGCCCGCCGCAATTTAGTGAGACCCTGTTTCAAAATAAAGAATAAAAATTAGGGCTGAGGGTGTAGCTCAGAGGTAGAATGCCCCTGGATTCAATCCCCAGTACCTTAAAAAAAAGAAAGAATCTTTAATATTGACTCAAAAACTATCATTTTCGGGACTAATAATTAGATCCTGAACATCCAGGTCTTCCTCTGTTGTTTTTTCCCTTCATTCTAAACTTCTCTCATTGCTTAGAGCATCTCGTGATGATGAATTATTTTTATTTTATCTGAAAGTGTTTTTATGATGCTTTCATTTTTGAAAGACACTTTGCTGGATGAGATTTTGGATTTATAACCACTTGGTGGTCAGTTTCTTCTTTCAGCAAAGGAAGGGTTTTTTTAACTGATTTCTGTCTTTCCTATTTTCTGATGAGAAATCTGATTCTTGCAACCATTGAGTTCACATATTTAATGTGTCATTTCATTCTATCTGCTTTCAAGATTTTCGAACTCATCTTAGTGTTTAGCCCTGTCACTGTGATGTGCTAATCATGGTTTTCATCCTTTAACTTGTTTCTGTTTAACTGAGCTTTAATTCTAGGATTTTTAAAAATTTTCCCTTTATTTCTTCTCTGATGCAGTCCTCATTCAAGAGTGTATCATTCAGTCTCCATGTATTTATGTAATTTCTCTTGGTTTTCCTGTTGTTGATTTCTACTTTTATTCCATTATGATATGAAAAGATGCATGGAATTATATTACGCTTTTTGAATTTGTTGGTACTTGCTTTTGGACCAGAATGTGGTCTATTTTAGAGAAGGTTCCATGAGCAACTGAGAAGAATGTGTATTCAGGTGTTGTTAGTTGGAATATTCTGTGCATGTCTATTAGGTCCATGAAACACTTTTGAATGAGGACTGGCTCATTGAAGAAATAAGGGGAGAAATCACAAAATTCCTAGAATTAGATGAAAATAGAGACACAACTTACAAAAATATATGGGACACTTTATTTTTTAGTTTTTTTTTTTTTTTTTTGGTACCGGGGATTGAACCCAGGGGCATTTTACCTTGGAGCCACACCCCCGGCCCTATTTTTTATACTTTATTTTGAAACCAGGTCTCACGAAGTTGCGGAGGGCCTCACTTAGTAGCTGAGGCTGACTGTGAACCCGGACCCTCCGGTCTCAGCCTCCCAAGTACTGGGATTACAAGCATGTGCCACCACGCCCAGCTATGGGATGCTTTAAACAAGGTTTTAAGAGGAAAATTTATAGCACTGAGTGTCCACATAAGAAAAATAGAAAGTCACCAAATAAACAACCTAATAACATACCTCAAGGATCTGGAAAAACAGGAACAGTTTAATCCCAAAGCCAGTAGAAGGCAGGAGATAAATCAGAGCATAAATAAATGAAATAGAGAACAACAACAATAATAACAACAAAAAATACAAAAGATCAGCAAAACAAAAAGCTGGTTCTTTGAAAAGATTAATGACAGTGATAAACCCTTAGCAAACCCAACCGAAACTATTCAAAACAGAAAGGAAAAAGGAGACATCACCACAGACAGTGGAAAAATACAGAGAATCATCAGAAACTATTTTGAAAATTTTTACTCCAATAAACTGGAAAACAGAAGAAATCAGCAGATTTCTAGACACATACAATCTACCTAAGTTGAGTCAAGAAGATATAGAAAACCTAAACCAACCAATAGCAAGCAAAGAAATAGAAATAGCATTAAAAAGCCTTCTATCAAAGAAAAGCCCAGGTCCAAATGGATTCCCAGTTGAATTCTACAAACCTTAATAGAAGAACTAAACCCAATACTTTACAAATTATCCCATGGAATTGAAAGAGATGAAATCCTTCCAAGCTCCTATGAGGCCAGTATCACCTTAATACAAAAACTGAATAAAGATCCCTTAAGAAAAGAAAATTACAGGCCATTGTCATTGATGAATATAGATGCAAAAATTCTAGACAAAATACTAGTGATATGCATTCAAAACCAAATCAAGAAAATTGTACACCATGACCAAGTTGGTTTCATCCCAGGGATTCAAGGCTGATTCAACATATGCAAATCAATACATGTTATTCACCACATAAATAGAACTAAGGACAAAATCACATAATCTTCTCAGTAGATGCTGAAAAAGCATTTGCCAAAATCCAACACCCATTCATGTTAAAAACACTGCAGAAAATTGGAATAGAAGGAATATACCTCACCATCATTAAGGCAAAATACAATAAACCCAAAGCCAACATCATATTGAATGGGTTAAAACTGTGGGAATTCCCTTTAAAATCAGGAACAAGATAAGAATACCCACTATCACCACTCCTTTTCAATATAGTCCTCGAGAATCTTGCCAGAGCAATAAGGCAAGAGAAGGATATCAAATGAATTCAAATAAGAAAAGAACTGAAATTATCCCTATTTTCAGATGACATGATCCTATATTTAGAAGACCCAAAAAGGAGGTAAAAGACCTCTACAATGAAAATTATAAAACATTAAAGAAAGAAATTGAAGAAGATCTCACGAGATGGAAAGATCTCCCTTGCTCTTGGATAGGCAGAATAAATATTATCAAAATGACCATTCTACCGAAAGTAATCTACAGAATCAATGCAATCCCTATCAAAATACCAATGTCATTCTTCACAGACATAGAAAAATCAGTCATTAATTTAATGTAGAAAACAAAAGACTCATTATCCATGTGTAGAAAAATGGAATTAAATCCTTAATTCTCACCCTTCATAAGAGTCAACTCGATACGTATCAAAGACCTAGAAATTAGTCCAGATACTGAAATTACTAGAGGAGGTCATAGGTCCAACACTTCAATATATAGGCACAGATAGAAACTTCTCAATCAGACACCCAAAGGTCAGGAAATTAAAGCAAGAATTAATAAATTGGATGACATTAAACTAAAAATTTCTGGTCATCAAAGGAAACCATCAAGAGTCTAAAGAGAGAGCCCACAGAAGGGAGATCTTTGCTAGCTATTCTTCTGATAGAGGACTAATATCTAGAATACACAAAGAACTTAAAATACTTAACACTAAAAAAATACAAATATCCCAATCAAGAAATGGGCAATTTAACTAAATAGACACATCACAAAAGAAAAGATATAAATGGCCAATAGGCGCACGCTTGTAATCCCAGTACTTTGGGAGGCGGAGACCGGAGGATCCTGGGTCGCGGCCAGCCTCAGCGCACATGCGCACGCGCGCAATCTCTCTCTCTCCTCTCTCCTCTCTCTCTCTCTCTTTCTCTCTCTACCTAGTGAGGCCCTCTGCAACTTCGTGAGACCTGGTGTCAAAAATAAAGCATAGAAAAATAGGCCCGGGGGTGTAGCAGGGAGGTGTAGAATGCCCCTCTGTTCAATCCCCAGTACCGCAAAAAATAAATAAATAAATAAATAAATAGTCAATAGATACATGAAAAAATGTTCAACATCATTAGCAATCAGGGAGATGCAAATCAAAACTACACTGAGAGTCTAACCCCAATCAGAATGGCAATCATCAATAAGTCAAACAACAATAAATGCTGGTGAGGATGTGGGGAAATTGTAACTTTTTGACACTGTTGGTGGGATTGCAAATTAATGCAGCTGCTATGGAGATAAGTGTGGAGATTCCTCAGAAAATTGGGAATGGATCCATCAAATGATCCAGCTATACCATACGTGGGTATCTTTCCAAAGGGAATGAAATCAGAAAATTATAGTAATACATGCGTATCTATGTTTATAGCAGCACAATTCACAATAGCCAAATTATGGGACCAACCTAGATGTCCATCAACAGATGAACTGATTACAATATTATGAGATATGCACACAATGGAATTCTACTCATCAAGAATAAAATAATGTCATTTGCAGGAAAATGGATGGACCTGGAGAACATTATGTTAAGTGAGATTAGCCAGTCACAGAAAGTAAAGGGTCATATATTTTCTCTCATATGCAGAAGCAAGGGAGTAATTGGGATACCAGAGAGATTTCAGATAATGGAGGAGAAACTTCAGTGGAGTCAGGCAGGTGGTCTAGGGGAAGGGGAGAGGGGAGAGGGAGGATCAATGAAGGAATCACTTCCATCAACATTATGCACATGTGTGATAATGCCGATGTCAATCTCATTACCCTGTATGGGGAAGGGAGGGGAATGGGGAAGGAGCAGGAGAAAGCCCACCAAGTGCTGTGTGCATGTACGTCACTATCACTATGAACTGCATTATGATGTAAGACTATAATGCACCAATACATTTATAAAATAAATAAATAAGCTGGGCATGGTGGCGCACGCTTGTAATCCCAGTACTTTGGGAGGCGGAGACTAGAGGATACGGGTTCCCGGCCAGCCTCAGCTCTCTCTCTCGCTCTCTCTCTCTCTCTCTGTCACTATTTCTCTCTCTCTCTACTTAGTGAAGCCCTCCACAACGTCGTGAGACCCAGTTTCAAAATAAAGTATAAAAAAATAGGGCTGGGGGTGTAATGCAGAGGTAGAACGCCCCTTGGTTCAATCCCCAGTACCGCAAAAAAAAAAATAAATAGATAAAATAAAATAAAATAAATAAATAACAACTTTAAAAATCTATAAATATATGTTATTCATTTATTTTGAAAGTTTACTTTGTATCTCCAGATTATTTTTCTCCTATATCTTCTCTCCTAACTCAAATATCAATTTATATGTTCCAATTGATCCCTAAGAAATTTTTAATTTTTTAAAATTTCTCCTTCAGTTTTGAAAATTACTATTGATTTCTATTTTCAAGCTAATTGACTCAATTTTTCCTTGTACTTTCCATTATACTAGTAAATCAATTTTTCATATATCTTTTGTTTATACTTTTAAAATATTCATTTGAGTCCTGCCGGGTGTGGTGGCACACACCTATAATCCCAGTACTTGGGACCCTGAGACAGGAGGATAGCAGGTTTAAGGCCAGCCTCAGAAAATTAGTGAGACCCTCAGAAACTTAGCAAGATCTTGTTTCTTTTTTTTTTTTTTGTGGTACTGGGGATTCAACCCAGGAGCATTCGACCTTGAACTACACCCCCAGCCTTAATTTTTGTATTCTTTATTTTGAAACAGGGTCTCACTAAGTCGCAGAGGGCCTCACTAAGTAGCTGAGGCTGGCTGTGAATCTGGGATCCTCCTATCTCAGCCTCCCAAGTACTGGGCTTACAAGTGTCTGCCACCACACCTGGCTTAAGACCATGTTTCAAAATAAATATAAAAATAAAAATTAATTAATTAATTGGTCTAGGGTGTAACTGAGATGTAGTATGCCCCTGGATTTAATCCCTAGTACCACACACAAAAAAAGTTATTTTTCCTTTATCATTTTATTTCATCTCTAAGATACTTTTTCTTTTCATTCATTATGAGTGCATTTTACTTTGTTGATAGTTTTAATTTACACATTAAAATACTTGCCTGACAATTTTGTCATCTATTTATACTCATAATTGGCATATGTTGCTTTTTTCCTTGAAATTAGACTGCATTTTCTTGATCTATATAAGTTCATTAATTTTAAATTTTATGTGGGCTTAGCAAAAACTCTAGTTTCTGTTATATTTTCCTTAAAAGTGGTAATTTTCTTCTGTTTTGCAGAAAATTAAGTGGTATAGACTCAAACTACATGATGGTATGTGCTTTGATTCTGCATATTTAATTATGAGCTCTGGGTGATTAAGATAGTTGGTCAGAATTTAAATTCAGGTTCGGGTTTCTATTTCTTTACTTTCTCTTTTTTGCCCCCCCCCTTTTTTTAACTTTAGGCGTTTCTAGTCCTATGCACAGAAACATACTGGGCTTCTTCCGACAGTCTTATCTATCCCAATTTTTTGTGTTGACTATTGCTCCCAGTGCAAAGAAAGCAAGCTGGAACATTTCTACATACCTGGTTGCTTCCTCCAAGTTTTAACCTCTCCAAAATCTGCCTAAACATTCTTTTACGCTCAGTTATGTATTTTAAATTGAATTTATCTACACTATCCTCAACAATGTCACGTGTGTGTGTGTTTTTTTTGTTTGTTTGTTTACTCTTCAATCACAGAAACAGTACCACTGTGGACCTTATTTTAAACTTATTTTTCTCTCTCTCTTATTCTCAGTGGATAATGTGACTTCTAGTTTCCTGTTATCTGATTCAGTAACATTTCCATTTCAGCAGTTTATTTTTCAATTTTAAAATTAAGGTATTTTTCTTCATCAAGATTTCCCATCATTTACTTATCTAGGCTATCTTAAGTCTTAACTGCATTATTTAACGGCATTAATATCCTTTGCTACTAATTATAAAATATGGGTCAATTTGAGTCTTTTTTTCTATTTATTGCTAATTTCTCTTTCTTATGAGATATATTTTCCTATTTCTTCGCATTCAAGTAAATTGGTTTTGTGGTACAAATTATGTATCACATATTTTACATAACCTAGATTTGTTATCTGTTCCAAATTGGGTTTTTTCCAACATAAATAAAACAATAGCCGATCTACTCAAATTTGGAGAATCTTAATGTTCTCTTTTTGTTAGTGAAAATATGTTTAGTTTTGCCCTCTATCGTTGGGAAAATCCCTCAGGTGAGATATATAGATTTTACTGTAAAAATGTAGCCTCAGTGGAAAGCATGAGATTTCCTCCAGATGCCTAAAACTTGGTAAGTCTCAAAATCAAATTTCAGTCTCTTCTTCAATGGGGAGTGGCTTAAGTCTCTGGTCAGAAATTTGAGTCTGGCAGCTGATGTTTGCTGCTAAACCCATATAATTATCCCCAACATATACACAATCCAAAGTTCATTCAAACATTTGGGTCGATATTACATGCAGATTTTACAATTCCAAACTGGTGTCAGGTTATTTCCCCAGACTTTTCTATTCAATTTCTAGACACCTTGACAACTTTGAAGTTCATCCTACACTCCCCAAAGAAATAAGGCTGAAGGTTTTTATTTGAGTTCTCAATGCTTTGTGCAACATTAGACATTGGATACCCTCAGAGAGAAAATAAGAAAGCCAATGGACAGAGTATCAATCAGGGTAATTCCCTTCGTACATGGCTTGAATTCTCTCCAGTAACAACTCAATCCTCTTTTGATTATCCTTTAGTTACTTCAAAGAGTGTTTTTGTGTTTGTTTGCTTGTTTTTGTTCCCACAATTTTTAATTGTTATCTGGAGGATACTTAGTTCAACACCAGCTAGTTCACTACTTCTAGAATTATTTATTTACATGCTTCCAAAAAATCCACACAAATTTAAAGACTAAACAAGTATAAAAATGTATGTCAGCAATGCAGTTAGGAACTGATAGAAAACAATGAAAAAATTTGCCATCATACTTGTAGGTCCAAAGCTGTATGCACACTGATTAGTTGTGAATTTGTGTGTCACCTTGAGATCCTATTACCTAGTAGATATATTCTGCCATTTTCTTAGATTATTTTATAATGCAGTGTTAAAATAATTTTGTATCCTCATATTCTGTGGCAATCACCCAACCTCAATGTATCTTAGTCTTCTTTTGCTTATAGTTTTTACTCGTAGAATTTTAAAATTAGAAGGACATCTTGTGATCACATGGAGTCCCAACTCCCATCTACTGTAACAGATCCTTCTCAATTTCTTTAACAAATGATCATTCAAACTCTGAATACTGTAAAGGACAGTGTGTTTATTGTTCTGGTTTCACTTAGATACAGATGCAAACACTATGTTCTGCTGTGAAAGACACACACTGAAAAGGGACAAGTTCTTCCTTATTCAAATTGCTAAAGAATGAACCAGATTTGACAATTTAATTTCAATTTTTAGCTGAGTTTTTCAGCTGAAAAGGCTGTGACTTGGGTTGAACATGTTCTAAAAATGCTAAGAAAGTAAGCATGAGAACAAAATTTGAAGTTTATAAAACATTTTAATCTATTCTTAGTAAAATTTATGTCCAATGCAGATGGTGAACAGAATAGAAACTTTTGTTTTCTAAGCCAACATTTTTCCCTTCAAGTTACTTGAAGCACAGAGTCTTTTGCTACTCTTCAACTTATAATATTTCTTGTTATTTAAATAAACCAATACCACTATAATTCATAGACATTCATTGTGCTTCTTGAAAGTGTGTGTGTGTATATATATATATACACACACACATATATATTTACACATATATATATACACAAATACATATATATACAAATTTCAACTTTGCATATACGTTTCAACATATTTTATAAATTTGTAAATACTGACAAAATGTCTCATAATTAGTTGTGTGGACTTTTAATATATCCTTTAGTGGTACAAGTTATTGACGACTACCTTACGCAAATTTTGTCGTCACAAAGCATGTATGGTTGTAAGACTGGTTAAATGGGAGGTTCAACTTTTTGCCATAATTTTCACATCCATAGGTTGTAACATATTTTGTAATTGCAAATGCTATTATAAATGTCATGAATTTCATATGATATATATTTTAAAGTCAAATCAATTTCTGTCTAAGTGTATTTTAGTTTACCTCATAGAGATGACATTTAAGATTCATGTAACTAAGGCATGACATTATTCATGTTCCTTAATCTGTAAATTAAAACAAATCTGAAGACCATTTGCAATACACAGGTTAAAACATCAAAAAAAAAGAGAAATGAATGTTACTTAGGCTCTCTAAAATTTCTGTTCTAAGTGTGTATTTTTAAATAAAAAAAGCTTAAAGATCTGTTTACTTAGGGGAATCATTTTCAGCCTAATGGATGTTAGAAAAATAAAATGTCCTATTGCTATTTAGAGGAATTTTTTTTTGACCATTGACAAAGGAAGTATTCCTACTCTGTTTAAAATAGGAGATTGTGAAATGATTAAATAACTAAAAATCAAACTCAGGATTTGATGCTATCAGAATCAAGTGATGTATAGTGAGTTCATCAGTTTGACAATTTTCTAAGATATGAACTTGAAAGTATTAAAAACTGAAACTACACACAACTGTAGTTTTATATGATATCTTAAATCTAAGAAATATTAAAGCTAAAGGGCTATTTTAACAGCAAAAAGTAGTGCTTTAAATTTGCTCTTCAGCCAGGTGTGGTGGCGCACACTTGTAATTGGGAGGCTGAAACAGGAGGATCATTGGTTCGAGGAGAGCTTCAGCAAGTAGTGAGACTCTTATCAACCTAGCGAGACCCTGTTTCAAAATAAAAATAAAATAGGGTTGGGGGTGTATATCGGAGGTTGAATGCCCCTGGGTTCAATCCCCAGCACCACAAAAAAATAAAAATAAAAATAAATATAAATATAAAAATAAAAATAGTAAATTTGCTCTTCTGCCAGACCCAAGTGCATGTTTGGCAATGAAAGCCAATTGACACATAAGAAAAAGTGAGAAGTCCTATGCAATATCCATGCATACACTTAAAAAATACAATACCAAAAGAAAATCATAAAGTACAAAGATTTGAACAAACAATGTTCACAGATATTGTGAAACACATTCACAAATCACAAGTAGAAAATGTAGAGAATGTAGCTTATTGGAAGCTATACAGCAGCTAATAATAATATCCAATACTCTTATAAACCTGTAATTTCTAGAAAGAGAATATTGGAGAATTAAAAAAAAAAGCATGCTGACTCTGGCATGAAGGTAGAGCTGACACCATTCTTGTTATAGTTTTGATAGTGGCTGAATGCAGACTTGGAGAGCTGGCATGGAAGTTCTGTGTGCCTGTCAGTACATACTGGTTTCCCTCAAGTATGATATTGGGGGATTCTGAGAGCAAGCTGAGGCTTATCAACTGCCCCAATTACAGTCAAGAGGGAGAAAGAGAGACAGAGACAGAGTGACAATTACAAATAAATGACAGGAAGCCGGGGAAGACCTTAGGAATTTCAATCACATAGTACCAGGATAAATTTTCCATTGTTCTGTCAGAAAATATATTTTAGATTATGGATAAAATAAAAATAGTCATAAGAAAATTGAACTTTTAGCCAGGCTTGATGATGTACACCTCTAACCCCAGTACTTGGGAGGCTGATACAGACCACAGGTTCGAAGCCAGCAGCCTGTGGTAACTTAGTAGGACCCTGTTTCAAAGTTAAAAGCAAAAGAAAGAAATAGAATAAGTAGGGACGGGGCTGTAGCTCAAAAGTGGAACACCCCTGTATTTATTCCTGTCACACACACACACACACACACACACACACACACACACCAAAAACAAACAAAAAAGAAAATTAAACTTTTGTCTGTATGAATTTTCTGAAAGAAACATTCCTGAATTTCCAAATATATCTCATGATTATAGAAAAACCAACCAAAGGCTGATGGTGTGTGGTAGATAGATGGATAACTAGATAAACAAACAGACAGATGTATAGATATTATAGACACCAGTTAACTTAACTCAGAATATTTTAAAATACTATTGAGGAGAATGGGAAAATAACCTATATGCATTCAGAAAGCCCTAACTATGGAGCATATCAGGTGGGACACACAGAAAACAACTCCTGCCTGTTTCTCCAGCATCATCTTAATCACTGTGCTCTTTACTCAGACTTCATTGCAATTCCTCAGAAGGAACAAAATAGATCATGTATGGGACACGGCAAAACTTTTCTGACTGGATTATTTTTCTCCCTACTCTTTCTATAACTGAGTTTTAGGAATTATTCCCTGAGAAGAGATCATCAACTTCAGGTTGACCCCTTTACCCTATTTTGCATCACTACCCTGCTAGTTTCCTTCACATAAATCATTTCATATAGCTGTGTACAATTTCTATAATCCATATCCTTCTCCATAAATCTAGCTCTTTGAAAGCAGGCATATGTGTCTTTGGTTCATCATTGCTGATCATACAAGTACTTGATCAAAGGAAAAAACACTGCTCAATTTGCCCAACTTCTGACAAAAATATGCAAGATATGGGCTTACTTGTTTCTTTTCTTTTTTTTTTTTGCGGTACCAGGGATTGAACCCAGGGGCGTTCTACCTCCACGCTACACCCCCGGCCCTATTTTTTTATACTTTATTTTGAAACCGGGTCTCACGAAGTTGCGGAGGGCCTCACTAGGTAGAGAGAGAGAGAGAGAGAGAGAGACAGGGAGAGAGAGAGAGAGCGAGAGCTGAGGCTGGCCACGAACCCATATCCTCCGGTCTCCGCCTCCCAAAGTACTGGGATTATAAGTGTGGGCCACCATGCCCGGCTTACTTGTTTATTTTCTAATCCAAAAAGTACAGTAATAAAGTAATTTGGTTTAAATATTATACCACAAATTTAATCATAAAATATCATTAAGAGATGAGAATGAAAGAATGAGACCCATAATTGGAACATTCTCATAGGAAAGTACAATTTATTAGGAAAAATGGCTGGGTTACAGAACCATGTATTTTCTATATTCTGTATGGAGAGTAAAATATGATTTAAGGGTATAGAATTATAGTTTGAGAAACAGTGAGCATTAAGCTGTATCAGGTGTGGTTCCCGTTTAAGAATAAAGAAGATATGATCATCCTCTTCTACTCTAATTGGATTACTTTTGATTTTTTGGTTATATATGTATTTGTAGAGAAAAAAATCATAGGAAACCAGATTTATAAAGAACTTCAGAATTGTGTCATATAAGAGATGTAATCTATATAATACCTGTCATTTATTTATTTCTGTATCATTAATATCCAACACAATGTCAAATAAACAGTAAAAGACAAGTAAATATTGTAAAATACATGAAGTGTTGGAAAAATAATGAAGATGAACATAGATGTAAAACATACCCTTTGAAATAAAAAGTGACAATAGTCCAAAACTGTTAAGAAAACAGAAGGCAGAAATTTCAGAGTTAGCATCATGCTAAGTGAGATAAGCCAGCCTCAAAGAACCAAGCATCAGACTTTCTCTCATATGTGGAAGCTAGAGAGAAAAAAGGAAAGAAAATGGACCTTATGAAAATAGGAAACCTACGGACTAGTGGAAGGGGATTGGGGGAGGGAGGAGGGAAGGAAATGGGAGGTACAGGGAAAGAAATGGACCACATAATGTTATGTGCATATAATAATGTATCACTATGAATCCCACTATTATGTGCAATTATAATGTACCAATAAAAAATTTTAGAAAGAAAAAACAAATATCTGATGAGATATGAAATAAAGATTAAATTGCCTTTGAGTTTATGTAATTGATATATTTTTGACCAAATGATGGATACACCAGAAAGAAGCATTTGTCTTAAGTAATAAAGTAGATTGTTATCATCACTTGGATCTGGAATGTTCCCAAGGCTCATGTGTGGAAACTGTGGTCCCCAGTTCAGTAATGCTCAGAGGTCAGGCTTTGGGGACATGACTGGATCATAAGATTTCTGACCTCATGAGTGGATTAATAATTTGAAGGCATTTTTAGAAGCTGTAGGAGTTTGGGTCTAATGGAAGAAGTGGTTTTGGGGGGGTGTATCCTTAGGGACTATATCTTGACCCTGGTCCCTTCTTCTCTAGCTGCTTTTACTGTGCCATGAGCTGAGCAGCTTTCCCCTGTCACACCCTCACACCATGATGTTCTGCCTCACTTCAGGTCCAAAACAATGGAGCCTACTGACCATGGATTGAAACCTCTGAAAAAAAGTAAGCCAAAATACTTTTTGTTACTGTATAAAGTATTCAAAATACAGTCAGCTGGAAAAAAGTATTTGAAAAATGATTTCAGAGTCTTGTTAAACCTTTACAATATAAAATTGCATGTTATTTCTTTTTTTAGTTTTCTAATTGTCTGAGTATTAATAAAACCCTGCTAGCAAAATTAATAGAGATTTTAAGCTATCATTATGTGCTAAAATTTTGCATAATTTAAATCAAAGACTATCAGCTATTTCATTAGAAAAGCCAGAGAAGTCACAGCTTAGAAATTATAACATAAAAATGACCATAAAACAGTGTATTCACAAATATTCATAAAGTTCATTTATTGCATTCATTGAAATTAAGAAATCTCACAAAATAAAATTATGAATTACATGGTTAAATCATGGAACTTGCCGATATCCTACTAAGTCAGAAAATTATGTATTACATCATTCCCTATACCAATGAATCAACTACATCTGGCATCATTTTGTAGAGTAGTTCTTACCAACTACAGATGTTTATCGGAGCAATATTTAATCAGCACAAATCTTTTCCCCATTATTAAATAGATTTGACTTACTATTTTTTCCTACTGCTACCTCTTTCTTGGGTTGTTCTATAACTTAAAATTTTTGAAGATAACATTTATTTTGAAACTATTAAAACATTAAGACACAGAGTCAGATCTAGAGGAAGACCTCTTCAAGAAGAGAAGCTCATTCATAAGAAAGACTTGGAGGAAGTTCTGATTCCAGATACCAAAATGACAGTGTGACCAAAGACTAGTAACTGAAGAACAAAGGGGTAGGAAGTAGATAGGAGGAGTGTTCAGGGGTCTCCTAGAGTTAGAGTAAGGGGAAAACAGAGTATGTACAACAGAGAATCGGCACGATCTGTGTTCTGCTTTTGAAAAGTCACGGTTCCTATTTTGTGGTGGATGGACAACATAGACGCAGAGTGAAAAGTAAATATGATTTATTACATTATTTTAGAGAAAATATGTTAATGGTTCAGGACATTAATTGTGGCCCTAGAATCTGATAGAGTCTACATATATGTTAATTTTGAAGAAAACACAACTTGAAGAGATGTTCAAGTGGAAAAAGCAGGAACAAGACAAAGAACCAAGAATCGCTCATAAGGTTTGACTTGCTGGGCTAGACAAAAGGTTGACATAAACAGAGATGAGAAATACTGAGAAACAGATTTTGAGTAGGGGAGGGGAAATCAAGTGTTTGTTATATGTTAACTTTCTGATGCATAGTAGACCTCTATCTATAGATGTCAAGCACATTTGGAGTGTAAGAGTCAAGTTACAATATCTCCTTTCCCCCTCGATGTCTATTCCTGTTGGAGAGCTACAATATTCCTTGTGATGCTTTTCAAAAATCACTGTCCCCTAATTTTTTATAGTTTTTTTATAATTATAGTATTCTTATTCAGTTTGGTATATTTATGTAAAGAAACATTTTATTATTTGAGTTTATCATCTATATTCTATGGAAGCAGAAGTTTGGAAACTTGCTTTTTTTCCTCTTCTTTATAACAGCACTTAAAAAAAATCCATCTGGAACATTCTTGTTTTTACAACTCCAAGCTCTATTCTGTTTCAACTTAAACAAATGAGGGATTAAAAACAGCTTAGTAATCATCTCCCTGCAGCTTCTTATACCCATATAGCTTCAAAGTGAGATATTTGTACTGGACACCACATCACTGAACAGCCTAGACTTAGATATCTACCAGTTGAAGTGAATATATGCATTGCACACTTATTTGTGACTTTGCCCCTTGGAAATCCATCATTCATCCTTTCCTGACCTGTTGCATGCTCATGGAAGTTTACCCTTACAGGTAGGTTACCCATGCTCCTTTGATTTCTGGCCTCTGATTGCTTACCCAGCGTAATCAAAGGAAATATCATAGGGCAGGAAGAGATAAAGATCGAGGTATTTGTCATTGCTAACAACCTCTGTCTTTCCTTGCATCAATTTGTTCAATGACTCTGTTCTATTGTTCAAATTTTTGTTGGGCAGCACAGCTTCTATGGCTCCAAAATCTCTGTCAGGCTTCAAAACCATCATTCCAACTCTGGCCCCGGAGGCCTATCAACAGTGCTTCATTGTACTACCAGGAACTTGCTGTGTCTCTTAATCCTGCCCACACCTGTGTCAAGAGCCCTTTCATTAATATATATATATATATATATATATATATATATATATATATACACACACACATATATATACACATATATATGTATATATTCATATATATATATATAGAACTGGGGATTGAGTTCAGGGACATTCTACCTCTGAGCTATACTCCAGTCCTATTTTATTTTTTATTTTGAAATAGGGTCTTGCTGAGGGTCTTGCTAAGTTGCTGAGGCTGACCCTGAACCTGCAATCCTCCTGTCTCAGTCTCCCAAATACTCATTAAAATATATTAAATTAAAATCTGAATTACTCAGTGATACTCTGAATGTTAACCTACTGTATGCAAAGCAATAGTTTAGGCATTGTAATCCTTAGGACATCCAAGGACAAAATAATTCTGCCTCATTCTTCCACCATGCAAAGCCTTTCATTTAGCTGTGTATGGAAGTGGGCTCAGTGATTCAGCTCAGTCAGTGTCACAGTTTTGAAAAGCAGATAGCAATAGGAAGCAATTTACTTTGTCGTTACTACGCTCCATTGCTACTTGGAAAAGGGAAATGTGCTAAACACAGAATGCTATCTTTCATTGTTCGCTAGTGAAAGAATGTTTCCATAATTCTTCTGAAATCAAAATATGTGTCTGTTGAATTAATGTCAGGGACTGAGTAGAGGCAATTCACTTCCTCCTACACAATTTCAGACAAGATGTATAAAAAGGAAGAAAAAAGAGCAATTGCTTTTACATAAGTACTTTTGACTTAATGCACAAAAGTCAAGCAGTAAGAGTTTCAAAAATTATTTATATGAAAAAGTAAGTTTTTGAATGCTGCTGTGTGTCATTACCTTTTAAACTAGTCCTGCATTTTGGTAGATATAAAAGACAACATTATTAGTTTAAAACTATATATATTTTATGTAAATGTATGTGTACATATAAAATACATAGATATACATTTTATTTACCATATATTTTATGAATTTGGACATTATAAAATTATTTTTATTTATTACCAATGATTGAGGAGTACATATAGAAATTCTTTTATAAATATATATATATATGTATATATATATATATATATATATATATATATCATACTCTTTACTTGGTCAGTAAAAGTACTAGCAAGAAGCTGAGTACACATTTTTCTCTAAAATCTAGATTATTTGAAAATAAGTATATTAAAAATTTGATCACAGCGATGGGGATAACAAGGTAAATGAAGATAAGAAAAAGCTTGTCTGCAGACTAGATAGAAGAGACATCACATTTGACTTGATTTCTATGGAGTGGATGGAATATTTCTACCTTGATATAGCTTCTTTCTTAATATGCCTCGTGAGCTTTGTGCTTTCCTTATCATATTAATCATGGCATTTCATTTATTTTGCATATATTTATTGAGAACCTAAAGTGTACTCCCCAGTCTCTAAGATCAAATGAAAAGAAGTTACTGATTGGACATATGTTCTTGAGAGGTATTGATACTGCCTGGGAAAGTATCAGTCAGGGTTGTCTAGTAAAACAGAATCTGTAGGAGGTAGATGATTGATAGATAGATAGATTTCAGGGAATTGGTTCATGGGATTATGAGAGCTGGTAAGTTTGAAAATTACAGGGCAGCTTCAGAGGCTAAATGTGTAGAAGAGGAGCTAGTGGTGGAGTCTAGTCTTGAGACAGAATTTCTTCTTCCTTCCAAACACCTTGCCTGTACTCTTAAAGCTTTTCAAGTGATTAGACCAGGACCTCACATATTGTATATTGTGTATAAGGAAAATATCATTTCCTTAAAGTCAACTAATTGTAGATGTTAATCACAGCCACAAATCCCTTCAGAACAATGCCTAGATTCATGTTTTATTGGATATTTGGGTACCATAGCCAGAGCAAGTTGACACATAGAACTGATGACAGTGAGTAAAATGTCTGGTATAATAAAAACCAATATTTTTATAGTAATGTGAAATAAAATAAAATTACTTTAAAATCCATTATCATGATTGATTATGTGTAATAGGGTAGTGACAGAGGTATTGGTGTTATTAGCCCAATTTTTTAACTGAGGGCTATGAACTCAAAGTGGCATGCACATAAAAATCCATGAGGGTCTGGAGGTATAGCTCAGTGATAGCATGCTTTTGATGCCGAGCATGGTAATAATAATAACAATAATAACTCATGAGATAAAGAAAATTTAGAACTATAAACATCTCTGCGAAATCCTTAAGAGAGAGAAGCAATAAGAAAATACTTTTAAATTATCCAGCTGATTAGCAATTAATTTGAAGGAAACAGGAAGGCTGAGAGCATTAGTTCTTAAGTCCAAATAAATAAGGAGATAATGAAAACCATTCATTCATTTTTTAACTCACTTTATTTGGCCCTCCTGACCTCTCAGTTTTTTTATTTGTAAAATGTGTACAAAAGTACAGTTACTTCATAGAGGTATTAAGAAGGATAATTAGAAATTCCATGGAACATATTGAGTACAGAATTGTATATATTTAAAATGCATATTGTTTGTTAATTATGTTTATTCATATAGTAGCAATCTGAAGGACTAACTCATTTTTACGTCTGTTCTTTCAATAGAGAGGAAAATGTGTAAGCAATTAGCATTTAGAGTCCTTCCAAATTGCTACATATGTATCTCTTTCTAAATTTCTGGGTTTGTTTTTTGTTTTGTTTTGTTTTTCTTTAATCTCATGGTAATGCATTAACCCTTTTGCATCTGGGGTGATTTTCATGATTAAACTTTAAGTTTGTAGTATCAATTCTCAATATTTAAAGAAGAAAAAAATCTTTATCAGAGTTTGGTAAAGGAAATATATCTATCTTCTATTCTAGAATTAAAATAACTCCTTTTTTTTTTTGCATTAACTGACCCTCTTGTTGAAGCCAGATAATTTAGAAGCCAAATTGTCTCACTGTCATGGTCAAGTTCTTGGTTCATATATTTTAACATTAGCTGCAGAGAATCATGATTCTTTATCAATGGTATCTGCGGGTGCTAACTACTTCATAGACTTCTGCAATGTTAAAATATAGGAAAGAATTGAATTTCCTTTAATTCATTATTAAATGCTGTCTTCAGCTATTTACTGTCCAAGAAATGCTTTGTCTCTGAGATTCTTTTCATGATCTTTCAGCAGTCTTGTCTAATTCTGGTAAGAAATCAAAGTTCATTCCCAATTACCATCACTAATGTTTTAAGCAGAGGTTATTAAAACCTACATTAACTTTTGAAGCTAATTACAAATCAAATAAAAACAATGACTATTTTTTCTTTGACCTCTTTTTGGTCTCTTGCTATACAGCCAAAATATAATATGTTGGAAATATAAAAAGAATAAGTACTTGAAGTACATTAAGAGGACCAGGAAGAAAAACATAGGCCATTAAAAAATTTTCAAAAAATGCCTTTTTAAAAAGTTAGAAAATAACAATTAAGAACAAACTAGGAAAAATTGGTGCATTACAAATGAGGGATACATTATTTATATTTTTAGTACTCCCCAAATAAAAATTGACATAAATTAACAAAAATAATGAGAATCTTTGGAAATATAGTTGAATAAAATTTAAATAAATTTCAATTTAATAGACATATAATAATGGTTAAACTCACTTGTATTAAAAATATACATCAAATGATATTAAAATACTATGTGTTGCCTATTAAATTGGAAAGATTTAGGTCTATCTATTTATGTATCCATTTATATCTGCCAGGATGAATAAGGGGACAAGTGAGAAAATATGATATGACATTGTTGATAGTGGTATAAAGTAATACAATTTTTCTAGAAGGCAGGTAGAAATCATAATGAAAAAAGTCTAAAAATAATATGTACTTTGTAAAACAGAAAATTCTACCATAGAAATTTATAACTGTGCTATGGTCTGAATATTTGTTTTCTCCTGAAGACTTAAATTTGAAATCTTAGTGCTAAGGTAATGGTATTAAGAGGTGAGTCCTTCTGTGAGATGCTTAGGTAATGGGGGCAGGGCTTTCACAAATGGGATTTGTGCCCTCACGAAAGAGGTCCCAGAGAGCTGCCTGGCCCCTTGCACCATACGAGCACACAGCTCATAGGTAACATCTATGAGAAAGGGCACTTGCAGAGACAAAATCTGCTGGGACCTTGATCTTCAGCTTCTTAGCTTTCAGAACTGTGAGAAGTAAATACCTGTTATTCAGTAACTATCTAGTCTATGGCAGTTATAACAGCCTGAATAGACTAAGACAAATTATACAAAGAATAGACAAAAGAACAATTTAAACAGATATTCATCAAAATATTATTTCCAAGAATGTACAACATAAAGCAATCTAAGTTTCCTCAAATATAAAATCATATAAGTAAATTGCATTCTATCCAACTATTTGAAGTCACGAGGTAGAATACTATTTTGTGACCAGAAAAAAAAAGTTTAGACAGCAAGCCACAAAAGCAGACTTTGTGGTACTTAACACCATGTGTATTAAGGCAAAAATATTAAAAGTATTTAGTTAGGGATATAGAATAGTGAATTTTTGTGCTTCAAATTATTTTTTCTGCAATAAACAAGGACTGGGTTCCTAGTGTATGATATACTACCATGAAAATAAAATGTATAAAATGTTTTTGGGGAAAATATTGCTAAACCTAAAACAGAATATTTTAGATCTAATAAATGGCAATTGATATTAGAAATGAAATAAAATATATTTTTCACTTTCTCTAGTGATCCTAAATTACAAGGTAAATATGAAACAAGTTGATTTATAATTAGGTTTAATTTTGAAGCTTGATGAGGATCTTTATGAAACTTTTTTAAAAAGCACAAATTGCATAATGCATGATATATTTATTTAATTTTGACAGAAACTGGAAATAAAAATAAAAACAGTTCTTTATGTAAACAGGAGACATACTTTATTGAATGCTATGGGATTAGCAAGAGCTGTGTATAAGAAGGCTTGTGGTCCCTTTCAGCATTGCAACTCCTCATCCATAATTTCTAGTGAAATCTATTGAACCATACACTAGGGATAATATTCTGTTTAAAAATGAATTCCTGAGCTTCAAGTTTTCTTGATCTAAAGAAATCATAGACTCAAATTCATTATGCATACTTCACCTCTGCTCCTCTACTCTAAATGAAAGAAGACATAACAACTGTGTTTTCTGCTGTCAAAAGAAAACAAAACTGTCATTGTGAACACTAATAAAAACTTTATCTATTGATGTAACCTTTAGCTAAGTCTTGCAGATATCTCCTTTTGGTTTTGTCACATGAATATAAAGTCTGTCGATATTATATTGATTGAGAATAGAAAGCCAATGGTGTTAGTCACTATAACCAACATAAAAATTTAGTGTATCCTTATAATCAGACATAGTAAAAACTAATGAATGAGCAATTATTTTAGAAGTTTATTGTTAGAAATCATTAAGACTTAAAAATTAGTGGAAAATGACATGCACACATCCAAAGACAATTTGCATTTATTCCTTAGATTAATGGCACTAATAAGCCAATAAAAATCCTAGGTTGCATAGTGTGATGGCATACTTTATATCCACAAATCAACATTTGACTTGCTATATAAATATATTATTGCAATTTATTTCTATAGGAAAAGTGTAAAATAATCTGACACTAAGATAAGAAGAGATCATAAAATACTGTCAAAGGAAAGAAGGAAGAAAGGAAGGAAGGAAAAAAGGAAGGAAGGAAAGAAGGAAGGAAGGAAGAAAGCGAGGGAGGAAGGGAATGGAGATTCTCCTCAGCTGGCAGGGTAAAATACTTGTGTTGAATGACAAATTCCAAACTTCTCCTATTTTACCTTATGCTTTTTAATATATCGTGCTATTTAATCTTCTATCTGGATCAGTGCTTACATGTCCATTTTGAATGTTTCTTTGCTGTACTAGATGCTCTCCAATTTAAAGGCATTCTTAGGTCATTAGTTTCATAAGTAACATTTTCTCAGGTCACTAGGTTCTCAGAGTTCCCTTTTTATGATATATTTTACTTGATATTTCTGTACATGGTCTCTTGATAGACTCCTCTGGGTAAAAGAGCAAAAAAGAATAAAGGGTAAAATATGTAGGCAGTAACCTAAACAGCAGGGCCAGAGTGTATTAAATTCTACTTTATTTGGGCAGATAGAGTGCATAGACCAATTTTCTGGTTTTGAAGAGGCATTTATTAATATCTGTGCAGTAATGCCAGTGTGTGGGTGTACATGTATTTGTTTGTGTATATTTATAAATATATTTAAAATATTTCTTTGCTTTAACTGTAGTAATGTTACAAAGAAGAAATTTGTTGAAAACCAGAAATTGAAGGTGCCATTTCACGGTTTAAACTTATAGATCTTTTCCCTAAATAGGAAGAAAAAAATATATTGTTCTGAGTGGTAATGCTTATTGATATAAACATAACAAATGGAATAGGAATAAAAATATTCTTACTATCTTTTCTGGACAAAGTGAAATAGAACATTTAAGTCCTTAATAACTGAATCTTCAAGTTGCTTAAATCCCTCCGGATATATATGAATAGCACTGTTTGTCTCCCACCTTCTTATCCATAAGACATGCAAGAAATGTACAAGATTCTTAGAGAAAAAATATCTATGATGTGTAAAATTAAGAATAGCATCTGATGTAGAAGAGCTAGTGGAAAGCTAAAATGATGAAAACAGCAAAGTTCATTTTGGAAAAGCCAAGAACCAAGTGACAGGAACACCTCTTTGATGGTGAATGAGTTCTGAGACTCTTGAGGCAGAAACTTCTGGAGAAGGGGCTAATAGTTCAGAGTTGTCTAGAGACAAAATCTGAGTCAGAGGAGGTTAAATACAAGTGGGGAAGGCCCAGAGCTATGATGAGCAAGCGTCTCACCAAGTGCTAAATATGTAAGTATGGTGCTTGTGTATGCATAGACATGTATAGGGCCAAAGACAATGGAGATTGATGTTTTTTCCAAAACATGGATAATAAAATATAAAGCGAATGAAATTAATTATTTTCTGAGTGGCTTAGCCTTTTGATATTTATCTCTTTTATATGCATAACATTGTCAAAAATTTAGGGGTTAATAGGTAGTAGGTAGTATTCAAATGTAACATAATTTCCATCAATGAAATTACAATGTTTTCAAAATATGTGTGTAAGCATAGACTAAAACCAACTATCTTGGAGAGCAATGACTAAAAAAATAATTAGAATATCTTAGTTTTTTCCTTCAGTGTTTTTTTTTTCTTTTTAAATGTAGGAATAAATTTTTTAGAGAACTGATGTCTGGTTGGGTTGACCTTTTCATCAAACTTAAGAAACCTGAACAGTAATCTCCCTGGAACAAAAATTAAACCATCTTTATCCTAAGTTGGAGTTTCTATGAAACAAAGCTAGAAGACCTAATGAAGTAGTTCTGACTGTTCCAACACTTGTGTTCATATTTATATAACCTATGTATTTATTTAATTATTTAAGTTCTTAGTGGCACTAACTCTTCAGTGGCAGGCACAGTTAGGAGCTTGCTAATACACCTTTGGCATTTTACAATTATTTAAATGCTATGGTTTTCTAATGCAGTATACGAAACCTCCTTCTAAAGAGAGGCCAAGGAATTAAAATCCAAGTTCAGCTCTCAACCAATAGCAGGCAGAGGTCAATGGACTTCCTGATTTTAAATCTAAGTATCATCTCTATTTTTTAATCATCCCTCTGCTTTTGTGTCCTAGAATTTATCAGAAGTAATTATGTCTCTTTGTGTTTATCTCTCTAGACCATGTCCTCCAGAGCATTGAAAAGCTGTCTATGCTTCCCTGAAACACAATATGTGGTAAACATTCAATAAGCAATTCATGACCGGAAAAATCAATGTTAATAGTAGAATTTAGGTATCTGAAAGCCGGGTGTGGTGGTGCACACTTGTAATCCCAGTACTTGGGAGGCGGAGACCGGAGGATCTGGGTTCATGGCCAGCCTCCACAACCTCGTGAGACCCGGTTTCAAAATAAAGTATAAAAAATAGGGCTGGGGGTGTAGCTCGGAGGTAGAACGCCCCTGGGTTCAACCCCCAGTACCGCAAAAAAAAAAAAAAAATTTAGGTATCTGAGTATATGGGTATTCAATGTAAATTTCTTTAAGTTATTCTGAATTTTTGCAAATGCTTATGATAAAATAAAGAAAAACTAAATAATGTATCCAAATAAGTAATAATAACTGAAAGAATTAAATTTTTATGAATATATTCAACGATCAGGAAAGGTCAATAATGTTACAAAAGAGATTCAGTTTTTCTTTTTTTTTTGTGGTACCGGGGATTGAACCCAGGGGCGTTCTACCTCCGCGCTACACCCCCGGCCCTATTTTTTTATGCTTTATTTTTGAAACCGGGTCTCACGAAGTTGCTGAGGGCCTCACTAGGTAGAGAGAGAGAGAGAGGAGAGAGGATATATATATCTATAGATACATATATATATATACATATATATCTATAGATATATATGTATATATATATGTATGTATATACATATATATCTATAGATACATATAGATATATATACACATATATATAGCGCGCGCGCATGCGCGCTGAGGTTGGCCGCGAACCCGGATCCTCCAGTCTCCGCCTTCCAAAGTACTGGGCTTAAAAGCATGCGCCACCACGCCCGGCTCAGTTTTTCTTTAAAAAAATTTCCACAGGATGATAGAACACCGAAATGTTCAATAATATAATAATTGTCTCTGAATGCCTGTCTTTTCATATTTTGTGAACTAGACCAGGGAGACCCCATCTGTCAACTAGTTGATAGAGCCTATTTTATGATGTGACATCTGACGATATATGAGATGATATTTTTAAGATAAATATAAACGAGACTTGTCTAATAGTGCAAGTCACATATGTAGTTTTGTTTTCTAGTAGCCACATTTAAAAGCATAAAAAGGAGCAGTTAAATTAATTTTAATCATCTTGTATAACCAAATATATTAAATGTACTGTTTATATATGTAACATATAAAAATTGTTGGAATTGTATTTTTATTCTTATATTTCAAAGGTACATTACGTAACCAAGTAGCATATCTATTTGCTTTCTATTTATTTCTAAATTATTATTTTTATTTTGCATATTTATAGGGTATAGTGCAATAATTTGATGCATGTATATAATGTGAAATGACCAAGTCAGGACAGTTAACTTTTTCATTGTTTTTAACCCTCTTAAAAATTATACTGATGCATAATAATTGTATGTATTTATGAGGTATGGTATGATATTTCAATACATGTATATAATATATTCTGATCAAATTAGGATAATTAACCCTATACAAAAATCAATTCAAAATGGGTTCAAGTCCTAAATATAAGACCTACAACAAGGAAACTACTAGAAGAAAATATAATGTAAACACTTTTCCCTTTGGAAAAGACCACAAAGCACAGGAAACAAAAGCAAAAATAGAAAAATGTGACTAAATACAAATAAGCATTTTTCCATCAAAGGAAGAAACCAACAGAGTGAAGAGACACCCCACAGAATAGGAGTTTTTCAAACTATTCCTCTGATAAAGGATTAATGTCCAGGATATGTAAAACCTTTAAAAACTCCGTTATGTTTTACACTTTCAGCACATCTCAAATTGGTCCTGCCATACTTCAAGTGCAAGATGACCATATGAGTGAGGCATGTGGCCATTCTGTTGGACAGCACTACTACTCAGTGTACTTAGTCTACAACACAACTTACAGTCATGGGTGAGTAATTACCAATGTACTCAGAGTCGCCAGGCAGAACAGACATTCAATCATCCCAGTAGCTAAAGTTTTCATTGAGTGCAGTTAAATCAAATAAGCCATTTCAAGAAGAATACAGGGTCCTGGACTCATAACAAACTAAGCACCAGGAAACCTTGGGCTTTATTTCAATGTTGTAAACCTCTGAGTGTTCAGCATCCTGAAAAAATTTGACATCATTGTTTATCTCCAGCCTTTCTTGTGTGTGCCAAAACTATGACATCTATGCTCAAAATCTACTTTTATTATCAGTTCTAAAACTTAAAATTGAATCTCTCCAAAATTATTTGATTTACTAGGCTTACTTATGCTTTTGTGGTACAATAAGAAGTTTATAGTATGTTTAACATTTTATAGGCTCCTAAAAAGCTTCTCCAGTGTTTGATTTTATATCCTGACAGGAAAACCTTGCCGAGGGCTCATGTCTTGTTTTGTTGTTTTCCTACCCTATAGTCTGTCAAACTAGAAACTGAGAGAGTGAGGTCCCATTTTCACAAAAGGAACCAAGAAGAATTGTCAATTTCACTTCCTGTAGCTTGTCTTTTATCTCTCTTGTATTATCCAAATGGGGGAAGTGGCCTCATTACTTTTTCAAAATTAATTTTTATTGTAAATTGACAAATTAGAGTAGTATATAGTAAGTTTTCAAAATTATCATCCACACAAACAGACTTATAATACAGAATGTACACATTACTGGCGAAAAAGTGAATGGCTAGCACAAAATTTAGAAAATAAACTTTAATGTAACATATCATTTTTTTTGAGCTGAGCTCCAGTTATACCATTGGTAGGGAAGGAAAATGAAAAGTAAAAGAGTTTTCATTTTATTGTTTGCTTGTTTCTTTAAATAAATGACAGCAATATGAGAAGTGAGTAGATGACTAGGTAAGCTATTTATAAAGTAGATTGAGATCTAATTCTCGATGTCCTTGTAAGCCATGGAAAGAGTGTCAGTGCAGATATCACCTCAATGACAGTGTGTTGGAGTTAGAATGCAGGAAGTTTGGGGGAGGGATAAAACCTACAAAATATAATAGGAGAGGAAGCAGGATTAGATGTGGCATGAGGTAGAATAAAGGCAGTAAAAGGTAACCTCCTCGATTTCTACAAGAACAACCAGATTAATTATAGTGCCACTTGCCGAGGTACCAGAGACCAAGAGAGTAGTAAGGATGAGGTATCTATTAGGTATCCATGTGGAGACATCGAATGGGCTGGTAGGTAGATGAGTTTGAATTTCAGCGGAGCAGTCCAGTCTGGATAAAATCATAGTTTACCAACTGTATTCAAACCCACAGGATTGTACACTATCAACCAGTGAGTAAGTGTAGGGGAAGAATGAGCCCTTGGAAAATATTAACATCCAGGGTCTTGCAAGAGGAGAACAATCTGGAAAATGAAGTTGAACAGAAGCTGCCAGTGATGTGAGAGGGAAACTAGTGGAGTGCAGCATTTAAGAAATCAAGTAAGACACTGCATTTTCAGAAGGAGTAAGTGTTCAGCAACCCCAAATGCTATGCAAAATGCCTGTTTCATGCTTAGTAACCTAACAATTTTTATGATTGCCTTCTAAACTCAAATATTCTCAGTTTCAACAAGAAAATTTAGATTCTCACATTTGGGTTTGCATTGTCCTATATAGAAAAGCATGTTAAGCTATTTGAAATATACCTATGGTTATCAACCTTTAAGACCACAGAAACAAAACCTTAGTATTTCACCATATAATCCTTGTCTCCATTGGACTTTGGGTATGGAAGGACTTATACAAAATTTATCTGCTACTCAGAAAAATATATTGTACTTTACTTAGTAGATAGTCAATACAAATTAAATGTTTGCATTACAAGTTAAATGTTTAATTTCTAACTCTTCTTGCCTCTTTTGATGGGAAAAGAATGTTACGCTGAATGTAAAACTGAATGCTGGAATGTCACCTGTTTGTGGAGGATTTTATAAGATTTCATTTTATAGTGGCGATATTTCTTTCCCCTATATCTTGTATGTTGCAAGAGGGACTCAAGGAAGTCTAGGCTTTGCAGGGGGCTCCTGCTGCTTTTCCCATGCCAAGTGACTTCAATTGTTTTGTTCCACCTCAGTTATGACTGAGTGGTGGTAAGCACCATTCTAGCTTTATAACCCCTGCTCCTTCTTATTACCAAACATTTTTTGTGGTCTGTGGAATTCAGCTATGTCATGATTTCTTGGACACACTTGGAATACTAATAACTGGGAGCACTCACAAATGGCATTTGGAAAACCATAGTCACTTTCTTTTCTCACTGCTGTAGTCCTCTTTTCTCTGCAATGCCTTAATTTATAGTATTCCTTACAGACTCTCTTAGCAAACTGGAATGTATGGTGTCAGACTACATGTGAGTGACAAGGCATGCTAATCATGCTTATTCATTAGCACTTTATTATTTTTATAATTTTATTGGTGCATTGTAATTATAGTAAGGATCAAAGTGATATAATCCCCTCCCTGTACATATTAGTGAGATTGGGACAGATTTCTTCATATATATGGACTAGCATTATTTGAACTGCTTGTTTCATCAGTTCTCCTTTAACATATGCATTACATCAAAATCAGATGACTTTGTGAATATAAAAATATTTTGAATTTTTTAGGAAATTACCTTCCCACATTTCAAGAAAGTTCTTCTTGTTTGAGGAAGAAGTAATGATTTTTATACACCAGTCACATAGATTGAAGCAGCATAAGTATTGTTTTCTGTGTCACCGGCTCTTGATTTGCCCCAAGGCCCTGAAGTCAAAAGCATGCAGTGGATCTGCTTTTCACTGAATGGAGCTGGGGCTGACTGTGGAAGACATCTTCTTTAACTTATGCGTTCACTTTAGTAGAATTGGTAGGCAGAAACCAAAGAGTTTTGCAATGCATTGCCAATGGCATAGAAAGGGCTCATTCAATGACCTATTTAATGTACAATAAAACTTCTCATGTCCTGAGGTTTGGGAAATTTCTATCACTCTTTTCTTGGATCTTAAGCAAATGTAATTTTAAACATTGGCCGTAAAAATATACAAAGTATTTAAAATATATTATCATAGATTATCTTGAATACAGTTATAAATATATAACCAACCCTGATCATGTTGCTTGTCAAGTGACAATAGGTGCCCACAGCCAACTGAAAGGGATGGATCATCAGGATTCAGAGGATGTCTCACTTTAAGACTATGAGTCAGGAAGGGCATGAGAAATAGTAAGAATCTTACACAGTGACTCATGAAAAGGCTATCATTTGGATGCTTAGCCTGAAAAGGACATCCCTATTCATTAGTGTTTCATCCAGAAAGAAAAAACAATAAACTTACAAATATATATTCCTTATAGTTTTGAAGAGATTGACCAATTTCCCTCTATATCTCCAGAGTCCAGTTCACAATGGAGACTGGACCTTGAAGGAAAGGGAAGGAATGAGATAATGTCACTGCCAGACCATGCCTCCCTCCTTCATTCTATGCCACCCACAATCTCCATTCAAGTCAGCCCTGAGGGAGGAGAGGTGGTGAAGTTTAGAACCTATTTGAAATTGAAGTGTTAAATTGCATTTAATAATGGAAAGTCATTTGAAATTTATGAGATCTTCATATAATATCATAAATGGAGATAAGATGATACAAGATATAAAACAGCACTTACTAATTCAGTTAATCAATGAATATTTATTGAGCACCTACTACATGGCAGGCATTGAACAAAGAAAAGAAAATACTTTCATGGACCTGAAATTTCAATTCTATTAAGGGCGTACTTGATGGAAATAACTGGAGAAAATTTAAACCCATTCCTATATCAGGTTCACTGAATCAAAGCACATCAATAAGCCTCTTAAAACAGTATAGATGAATCTCACTGTAGACATGACAACTTTTAGCTATTTTTGCACAAATTTCAATTTTTAGTAAACAAATTTTACATACATTATTTTCTTGAGAACACCTCTCTGTGTTCCAAAGCTCTGTACTCTGAGAGTTGCTCATTTTCCTACATTGTCCTTGACTGATCTGAGGAGGGCTTCGAGGGTCCAGAGGAAAGAGAGAGGAGCAGCTTGTTCAGCTGGTTCCCAGTCCCTCTGGGGACTTTCTTTGCCAAGTCAGCGAATCAGTAGCAGTACTTCTGTCATAAATACTTAATCCAATCCACATGTGAGGATGCGTGCTTATGATTCTTGAGACATAATTTCCTTTGCTTCTGTGTCCCCAGTGCGGTTCCACTTAGTTGTGCATCCATGTGCTTTTAGTTTATTTAAATTTGGTGGGAGAATCAATATTCTTCGTTGTTTCTTCCCTGAATCATTTTTGTCTAATTTAAAGGCTCTGGCAGTTGGTAGTTCCGTAATTGGTTTCTGTCAGAAAAACTTCTATCCACATTGGGTTACAATATGTGTGATGTCATACTCATAAATCAATCTTTTAAATTTTTTCTTCAAAATACTTCACTTTGAGCTGGGCATGGTGATGTATGCCTGTAATCTCAGTATTTGGGAGTTTGAGACAGGAGGATCACAGCTTCAAAGCCTGGGAAAGGTAAATTAGTGAGACTGTTTCAAAATAAATAAAATAAAATAAAAAAATAAAATAATATAAAATAAAATAGGGCTGGGGGTTTTGCTCAGAAGTAGAATGCCTTTAGGTTCAATCTACAGTGCCATAAAAACAAAAAAAAAAAACAGACATCACTTTGCAAGACCATGAATTTCTGGGCATTTTACTACCTTGTTTGTCAACTCAAATTGTTTTTGAGTTCTTTTCTTTTCTTTCTTTCTTTCTTTCTTTCTTTTTTTTTTTTTTTTTTTTTGGCTGTACCAGGGATTGAACCCAGGGACATTCTACCTCCGGGCTACACCCCCAGTGCTACTTTTTATTCTTTATTTTGAAACAGGGTCTCACTAAGTTGCATAGGGCCTCACTAAATAGCTGAGACTGGCCGTGAACCCAGATCCTCTGGTCTCAGCCTCCCAAGTACTGGGATTAAAAGCGTGTGCCACCACGCCCAGCTTGAGGTCTTTCCTTTATGGTCAATAAGTCCATACAAACTGACACATAATAAGAACATTGCTTTGTATCTTCGTCCTCTTATACTGCATCTTTATATAATATACTGCCTCTCTCAAGTATTCCAGGTAACACGACTATCCCTCGTTTGTTTGCTTGTTCCACTGAATAACACTGATTGTCATCTTCCAAGTATGTAAAACAGTGTTCCTGGTATTCATTCCTTAATTTCCAAGCCAATGGTTAACCTGCCTTTTTAAAAAGCAAAAAAACTTTTTCTACAATGAATGACAGGAAGAGGTAGAAAAAAATGTATATTTAGTCTTTGTATTTAACGGATAAGGAAGGGTATGTTGGGGAAGAGAATAAAATTCATATAGAACTGGGAACTGGGGAAAATTTTGTGTGGAGTTAAAAATTCTATAATGTAGACTGTAGAAAATTTAGGTTCATTTATATAGGAGCTATATGAAGACTTTGGGGGGATTGAGTATTTCTCCATTTTTGTGCCTTTTAAGTGATAGAGGCAAAGAATATATTTTTTTCATATTAAACAATTGATGGTCAAACTATATCATGATTTCTCAAAGCCTGAACACTAGATAATAGTTTCAACAAAGTCATAAAATAGAATGCACAGTGGTCTTTTTTCAGTTTAAAAAATCATTAATATAATTTATGTAATAACAGACACAATTCCAATATGAGTAGTCTATATTGATTTATTGTAATCTCTGATTAAATGTATCTTGGACTTAGCATGTACATTTAAGGAATTATTTTCCCTTTATTATAAAGTATCTAGAGAGTCTTTGTTTTTTATATCAAAGATATTTTTCTGGGTTTTTTTTTTGTGGTACTGGGAATTGAACCCAGAGGCATTCTACCTCTGAGCTGCACCCCAGACTGATTTTATTTCTTATTTGGAAACAGGGTCTCACTAGGTTGCTGAGAGCCTCATTAAATTGCTGAGGCTGTCTTTGAACCTGCAATTCTCCTGTCTCAGCCTCCCAAGTACTGGGATTACAGGCATGGGCCACCACACCCAGCGATATTTTTCATTTAAATGAGAGTAATCTAAGAAATAAAACTCAGTTACCATGTTTTTCTTCTTTTAGTCCAAAAAGTCAGTATAAAAGCCACAATTATTATACTCTTCATACCTATCATATTAATTCATGGTCAAATTAATTTTCTCTAGGTTTCTTCAAAACACAGATACAAATAGATGGCTTAGAATGGGAGAATAAGAAGCAATTAAAAGCAATTACATAATTCAAGTCTCTGATAGATATTTGGATTAAAAACATAATAGTTATAGATCAATTGGATGGACTTACCTATTTTAAAGATATGTTTTTGGACCTTCAGTTCGTATCACATAAATATCTTCAGATATATAGACAACAGGAAAGAGTAGAAACTCAAATTTGGGACCTGGGTTTTATTGTCAATTCTTATTTTGTTGTGTGTTAAACTACATATATATATACCTAGTATGAGAGGTAGGAAAATATATACTTAAAAGAGTCCAGTGCTGAGTTAAGAGATCATGGCAAGTGTCTTATCACTTATACAAAGTATTAGAGTTGGAATGCTGGTAAGTAACTTAAACCTTTCCAAGTGCCAATTTCCATATCATATTATGAAAGAATTGAGGATTTCATCAATTTTTAGTCTACTCTAAAATTCTATTGAAAATAGTTTTGATTATTTACATGTAACAAAATATTTTACATTGTACTTGGTAAAATCCAGACAATATGAGATTATTATTACAATTTGAATATTTGAACTTTGGTGTTCACTTGAGCACATTTTGCCCTCAATGACACAATTAGCATCTCTAAGTGTTTTTTTCCTAATCTTCTTATCAGTATATAGGGATAATTATATCATGTATATTGCCATGAAGACAAAATAGTAAAATATATACTCATAAACTGTGAAGAAGTGTGTTCTGCATTATTTATTTTCTTTCTTAATATACCTTTAAAAGAGTAATATGATTGCTCAATTTTTACTTTTCTTATGTTAAGCAAAAATAGAATCTTTTTTTAAACATAGAAGCTGTACTTGGAGAATGGGAAGACCAACTCTGAAGTCATAATATGGCTGGTTTAAAAAGCAAGAGGCAGAAATCAATAATTATATTAAACTGTTTTGTTAATGCTTTGAGGACATCAAAATATAACAATGGAAAGAGATAAGGAAAAAGCTCTTCAAAATCTATTTTACTTTTCATAATTAAAATTTCTGCTAGCACCAAGAAAGTATGTTAAAAGATGAAAGGAAACAAATTTCTGGCTTTTTTTTTTGCAAAACAAATAATGTTTGGATATTTTAAGAATGATAAATGTCTAACCAATCATCACTCTGAAAGTAAAAAGGTAGCTAGGTGAATATACATGTATGTGTACATGTAGTTATGTAATGTTTATGCACAAACACATGCATTTTTATTGTGTTTTTAAAGTACAGTTTAACAAGTTATTGTAAAATGGAGAAAATTAGACTTTTATCTTGAAAGTATTTAATAATTTAATAATTCTAAGTTATATAATGTAAAAACAAGTATCAAAAATAAGAACATCATCTTTCAGAAACTTTTATTTTTCACAAATATTAAGGTATTGTAAGGATTATGGACTTTTTAAAGTCCAATAAAAATGTTTTATTTTGTTCTTCTTTTTTTTTTGGCCAGAAAGAATTTTATAGAGAAACATGACCCCACTTGTACAAAGCTTGTAAACTCTTTCTAATGCTCATTAAACCTTAAAGGGCTCAAATTGTTATTTCATGGATTTGAACTCTTTTTCTGGTCAATGTCATTACATCTATTATTTTGTCCATATGTCCTTTTAAGTACTAGGTAAGCCTTCTCTCCCTTTCTGACTCTTGCTTTGAATATGGTGCTTGTAATATATAAAGTGAGATCAGTTGGGATCTATATTTCCTCTAAATTTGTGTTGTATATTTCCTTTGTCATCATGTCTTATAATGTCAATTATATATTCAATTCAGAGAAGTCAGACTTCCCTTAAAGTTAAGCCAGAATTGTTATAACCAAATTTTACCAGTTTCTTTAAACAATTATGATTTATTATCAAACATTTCTTAGAAGAGGTGTACCATTATAAATGATAAAGGACAAATTTGAAGTACTGAGTTTGAGTCAAAAGTGATAATTTTCCGTCAGAATATTTATATTTGAAAAGCTACTTATATAAAAACATCACTAAAATATTCATGAGAATAAAAATTAAGTGTTATTATTTTTATTTATCCCTGGGTTTCTGAATCATGATCTATATATCAAGATTATTCTTAATTTTAGAAATAAACATACATTTCATCACATTAAAATTATAAATAAAGTAAAATTATAACTATATGATATGTTTTGAATTTGAATGTTATGATTTCAGAAAGATGTTTATATATCTTCATAAAGAAAGATGACTTCATCTTTATTGCTAATTAAATATATAATAGTTTTTTCCTTATTTTGTCTTATCTTGAATGAATGATTTTAAGCATTTCATATATTTTTGAGTAAGTGGACTTGTTATACAGTTAAATATATTAGTCAATGAAAAATATTCACAATTTTCTGTTTTTCAACATCCTCATCATCTTTTATTACTTTGTATTTGTGATGATTACCATTCTAACTGGAGTTAGATGGAATCTCAGCATAATTTTGATTTGTATTTCCCTGATTTCTAATGATGTTGAACATTTTAAAATATATTTACTGACCATTTTGTATTTCTTTGAGAAGTGGGAGAAGCAGGGTGGAATACAGAAGGAAATGCATCAAGTACTATATGCATGTATGTTTGTATCACTTTGAACCTCAATATAATGTATAATTGCAATGCATCAAAAGTGTTCACAATCTTGCACTGTGAGATCTCAGAATGTTTAAAGAGGTGTATTATTTAGTTTCATCACCTTAGGAAAACAGCAAGATTGTGAGATAAAAAAAATAGATTATATGAGGGTAAGAAGATTGATTCGCAGTGAAGAGAAAGCCAAAGAATATAAAACTACTCACAGTTGAAGTCTACTCATGATTCATTTCATTTTTATACTATGAATCTCTAACCTAATCCTACTGAAAGTCTTCCTGAAAGAGGAGATAATGACAATAGCTTGCTTTCTGGCTTATTTTCCCATAAATCCTTCTCTCAAACTTTGAATATCGATTGTCTCCAAACATTTGCCAACCCATTTGGTAACCACTTTCTTTTCAACAAATATTACTAGAATGTTCAATTATCAGCTGCTAAATATCTGAACAATATCCTTTGTCTGGCCAGCTGCTAAAACGTCCAGTTGCTGGGCTTATTTCTTCTCAAATACATAGGCTGCCTGCCAATAGCCTCACATCTCAGCACCCTTCAATGGGTCCAGTTACCATCCTTTCAGTGGCCAGCTGTTGCATTTATAGTTAAATGGTTGCCAGACCTAAGGCCACAAAAAAACAATGCCTTGTCTTTTTTGGGGGAAAAGCTTTTATCTTGCCCAAGCTTCATCATCAATGTCATATTGCTCTGAGCTATCGCCAGCATCCTATAGACCTCCAGAAAGCTTTCAGAAGTTATTTTGTATTCACTGTAGTTGGCGCATAATTGAAACAATCCACCTGCTCTAGGCTTGTCTGTCAACTTTGATACTGGTTGTGGCATGAGTGACATTTGCTTATTGTTATACATTTGGATACTGGATTTTAGATGAAGTGAAAATGTATGTTTTATGATATATCTCCATAGGACTTTTTGCCCTTGAAAACTACAACTGTGTTAGTGCTTTTAGTATTCATAACTGTATTACTATTTCAATCCATAAACACTTACTTCAATCTGGAAAATGCATTGAGTTCTATTTATAAAATAAATATGAACTAAGTGTACAAAATATTTAAGTTATGGAAAATGTATAAAGGAATAAATTTTCCATCTCCTTAACAATAAAATAACCACTTTTAAATATTAGGTCTTACTTCCAGGATTTTCCTACATAAATTACATATAGATATGATGGAATATATATATATATATATATATATATATATATATATATATATGAATTAAAATTTAGGGGGTTATCTGTCACTTCAAACACTGACTTGTTAGGGGCATGGTGGCATCTGCTTGTAATGCCAGCTATTTGAAATGCTGAGGCAGGAGGATTGCAAGATTAAGGCCAATTTGAACAACTCAGGCAGACCCTGTCTCAATATAAAATAAAAAGAGCAGGGGTGTAGCTCAGTGGTAGAGCACTTGCTTAGCATGTTTGATGCTCTGGGTTTGATCTCTCCCATAAAAAATAGAAATAAAACAACACCAATTTGTGATTTTATTAAATGTGTATAGTTTAAAGTATATATAATGACTGATAAATTTGAAAAACTTTAAAAATGAATACAAAAAATCTAATCAATAATTATAATTGTGCCAAATTAAAACTTGTTCTATTTATGTGTATTTGTATGTATATTTATTATAGTTTTAAAATTAGAATATGTATATTTGTGTGTATATTTATTATAGTTTAAAATAACTGCATGTGTATTATTTTATTCAATATATGCCTATAACAAATAAAATATGAATAGGGACATAAAGAAAGAAATGATCATTTCCTTTTCTAGAGAATTAATCTGATATTTCATAAAACAAAAATTAACATTTACTGTTATCTTTCTGAATTTCTGTTTTTACAAACCAATACAAGTATGTGCAGATAAACATCATTAACCTATTTTCACTTAAAATATATTATATACATTATAGTTTGTTTCATTTAGTGAATATGCATATCATTTTGTTCAAAGTTTACTTTCATATGTATGATGTTAATAATTTTCCCATGTGAATAAATATATTTGAAAACTTAATTCTAATGGAATATAAATTTCCATCATCTTCACTAAACTATCTTTCTTAGATCATAAAAATATTTCAAACTTAGATTAAAATTTTTATTTTATTAGCACAGTTGTAGTGAGCAATAGGATGCATAAATATTGAGAGTCAGTTTTTATTATTTATTATGCCAGGCTTCTGAACCTGAAATTAAAGATAAAGCTTTAAAAAGCTTGATTCACATTTTCTTTTAGCAGAAAGAAAACATTTATTTCAATGGTTTTAAATAAATTAAATAATTATTTTGATGCATCATATGCCACTATTTTTATATTATATATTTCCCACTCAAATATATATGTAAATATAAACAATATTTTTAAAATTGTTATTTAAATATGCCTGTATAAAATCATACTATTATATTTCATGGTGGGCTGGGATATAACTCAGTGATAGAACACATGGTTTGCATGCACAAAGCTCAGGGTTTGATCCACAGTGTAGCCTTCCCCCACACACTCAAGAGAAAAATTTATGGTTATTACATGTGTAAATCCAAAATATTAGTTGAAAAAACAATTACTGCTTCCATTTTATTAATGCATATTTAAATGATTTGTACTAATTTAAATATATAGATATAGTAAACAGTATATGTGTGGAAACACACATATATACATATTGTATCTGTCAGCATTCTTACAGCCATAATCTAAATATCTAACCACATAACTCAGAGGAAAGAAGATTTATTTTCTTACAGTTTGGGGCTCAGTCCATGTGGGGCTGGGGACTGTGGATCTCAGGGCATGGCGGTGGAAGGCGGGGTATTGAGCACATGGGCTGTGTCCTTTACATAATGGAGGCTAGAAGCAAGAGAGAGAGGGAGCAGGGGGAGGAGGAACCCTTTATATAACCCCAAGGCCTTGCTCCCAGGGACCTGCCTCCAGCCATACCCCACCTGCCTTCTGGGTACCACCCAGGTAAATCCATTACCATGTTGTTGTTTTTTTTTTTTTTTTTTTTTGCGGTACTGGGGATTGAACCCAGGGGCGTTCTACCTCCGCGCTACACCCCCGGCCCTATTTTTTATACTTTATTTTGAAACCAGGTCTCACAAAGTTGCGGAGGGTCTCACTAAGTAGCTGAGGCTGGCCGCGAACACGGATCCTCCGATCTCCGCCTCCCAAGTACTGGGATTACAAGCATGCGCCACCATGCTTGGAGATTACAATGGTTTTATCCACTCCTGGGATTACAACCCTAATGACCCTAACCCTAACATCAGCTCCAAACATTAAGTGAGTTCATTAGGGGACATTTTATATCTAACTATAACACATATGCATATAAAGATTGCTACTTTTTGCAAAGGCAGAATTACACCCTACAAACTTCGTTATAATCAGATTGAAAGCATTAACTGTTAGAAAAATAATCTAAAACCTGGGTGTGGTGACGCACGCTTGGAATCCCAGTACCTGGGAGGCTGAGACAGGAGGATCACAGGTTCAGGGCCAGCCTCAGCTATTTAGTGAGACCCTGTTTGAAATTAAAGAATAAAAAATAGGGCTGGGAGTGTAGCTCGGAGGTAGAATGCCCCTGGGTTCAATCCTCAGTACTGAAAAAAAAATCTATACAGTAAGTGCTGTTAAGATAATCAATTTTTATGTGTATATTCATTTGCTTCATGATGAAAAAATAAACTACAAGAAAATTAAATATTTAAATATAAATGAGGCAAAACTTTAAAATAATTAAAAGCAAACAACTTTATGATTTCTGCACAAGTCCATTTTTCTTAAACAAGATATAGAAGGTAAAATAAATATATGACCAAGGGAAATAATGGTACATGTAACTGTAGAAAAATTAATATTTAAGATTTTTTTTGCGGAACTGGAGATTGAACCCAGGGGCATTCTGCCTCCAAGCTACACCCCCAGCCCTATTTTTTATTCTTTATATTGAAACAGGGTCTCACTAAATTGCGGAGGCCTCACTAAGTAGCTGAGCCTGGCCGTGGAACTTCCATCCTCCTGTCTCAGCCTCCCAAGTACTGGATTTACAAGCATGTGCCACCACACCCAGCTAAGATATTATTTTTAAAACAATTTAAATAAAAAAACGAGCTCTTTGAAAGTTTAAGAAAAAGTGAATATTGACTCGTTGCTGTGGGAGTGCAAATTGTTCTAATCTCTTTGGAGTGCAATTTGAGAGTTTCTACTCCAATTAAATGTCACATGTTCCCAGGCCCAGGAATAGGAATTCTACTTATAAATATCTATTTTAGAGAAGCATTCACACGTGCACCTACAGAGTTATAGAAAGCATCACTAGCATTTTGTGTGAGTAAATAGTGGGAAATCAGTGTGATGAACAAACATGAATCATGAGATGAAGTAGCAAAGCAATTTTGTTTTCATCTTCCAGTGTCTCACCATCTTTATTTGATAGAGTTATTTACTTTCAAAATATGGATAAGATTTGTTTTTCTTTACTGATCATTTAAGCCCCCCAAATAATCTCAATTCAAAAAAGAATAGCAAAATTAGAAAGCCCAGTCACATATAGTATTCAGAAAGTTCTAGTTGCATTCTTTTCTAAACTGAGTTCTACTTGCAGTACGCAGGAAGCTTCTACTCTGAGAAAAAGAGTGTAGTGGAATTGTAATGTCTGGTTCTCCTTGTCCTCCATTCATCTGCACAATTTCTTAGACCCCCACCCTCCAAGAATGGAATTGTAGGAATAGAATGAAAGGAGGGAAATTAGAGACTATTAGTGTCTTCATTGTTTGCTAATATATGGTAAGTTAACTTGTTTTTTGTTGCAGCTTAGAAAGTGTTACAAGCAGACTTAAAGAGGCTTTCTGGTTTTGCAGAACAGCTTTCCCATGGTGAGAGTGTCCCAGCAGTGTCTTCCAGCAGATCACACTTCCTTACTCGCTGAATGGCTGCATCAGGACATCTGTTGACTTACCCAGCTTTGTTCTACTTTGATCTGTTTTTCTTACAAAGTACATTTTAAGGAAAGGTTTAGCATAACATTTTTGTGTACTTTCCTCTCAGCCAGTCTAGTACTAATATATTTAAGTATTGCTCTAATAACGTCTAGTTTAAATATATCTCACTGAAATAAAAAGATTTATTTATTCTTAGTACAGGGTTAAGACACCAATAAGAATGGCTAAAAACAATGCATGGCTCTAAATAATTTCATTGCATATGTATAACAATGGAATAGCTACTTAATTTATAAGAATCAGTAAAGACAGATGTCAAAACCAATTGTTTATGAAGAGGAGAAAAATTTTAAATACTTCAATGATATAATTTATGAATAAAATTAAAGCAGTAATACATCTTATCCAGGGGCATAAATAATTGGATGAAATTATAAAATTTATAGAAGGACATCATAGTGATAATGACTATGCATTAGTACTATCATAGGGAAATAGAAGAAATAATTTAGGAAGAAAATTAAAAATATGCTTATATATGTTATATATACTTCATAATACATAATACATAGATATATAGATATGTATACACATAATTCTCATTTACTTATCTTCAAATGAAATTTGAAGAGTTCTTACATATAGTATTTTTATAAAATATATTTGATAAATTGTAGATATGCAACTGAAAAAGCTGTTACTTAACTCAGTAATTCTTGTGTTCCATCATAATGCATTTCTTTTACAATTCTTACTGCAATTTATCTGCATCAGGCCACCAGAGAAGAGCAGTTTAAGTAGTAACAAAGATTATCTGAGTGAAAAACAATAAATATATTTGGCCTCTGAACCAAAGTAAGTGAATGTCTTTTAAGGCATATACTTCATCCAGAATTTCAAACCTACCACTCTTTACATCTTGGAGAAAAAGGTCAATTAGAATATTTTGTAGTGAGTGTTTCTCTAAATTAGTGGGTTATGCAATAACATATCCCTCTTAATTTTGTTCATCTTGCACAAAAAGTTATATGTTCCTTTAATATGTTTTTTAATATTTTTTTATTGGTGCATTGCAATCATACATCTTGATAGGTTTCAGGGAGGTAGTAGTATCCATGCACACAACCATCAGTTAGCTCTCCCCCACTTTAATATATGTTCATATTTAATTCTTGTTTTTTCCTAATAATAATGCAGTATGTGCTTTCCCTAGGGTTTAGGACTGTATTTTGTTTATTTAAGATTTTCCAAGAAGATGGACTGCAGAAAGGGTTATGTACAAACATTTTTAATGTAATTTCTAACCTGTCATATCTTGACTCTCATTGCTTCACACAATTCTTATTTGTAATCTCTTTGTATGCATATTGGGTTTGTTTTTCTATTTTTTCTTTATTATATTTCCAAAAAGTAATCTCTTCATTATTTAAGTGAGTGAAAACAATATTATTAACTGGCTTAGAATTTCTCCTCCTTTAGTTTCACTTAAAGATCCAGGAATGTGTATGTTTTCTAGACACGAGGACGACTTTATGAGGATTTTCTCAGTATTGTAAAACCTTACTTGATGAATTTAATCTCTGAGCAGTATTTTGGTGGCAACAAAATTTCAGGCAAAATTAAGAGGTAGTATCTGATTTCAGTTGTAGATTTGTTGCATGGCCTTAAATAATCAACATGTCTACCTTTATTTTCTTTGATCATAACATAGAATAAATGACAATGGTAGTAAAAATCTCAAGGAAACATAGAAAAGATTAAAAAAACAGTGCTTGAGTAGTACTTTAAGATGCATATACAGGCAGAAACTATTCTTATTCCTAAAATGAAATGTGACTTAAAAGAGACAATTTGGATATTCCTTGATGGGACATACAAGAAAAATTATAATGCTTGCTTACTCTTATATAAAGATTGACAACTTACCAACTATGTTTATTTTTATTTTATTTTAATGGCTTCATTAATTTCTTTTTGTTATGGTATAGCTATTCTTCAAAATTTCTGAGAAACAGAAAATCCTAAAGAATAAAACTCATTCAGATATTTAAGACATTTACCTGATTTTTTTAAATTGTCTCAAAATATACCTCTTATGTGTAATTTTGTCACACTAAAATAAATAATTTATGAGCAAAATGTAACGATGACAAAAATTCCAGATTGCTTAGAGAGAGTGAACAAACTTCTTTTAAAGCAGTCAAGGACTGATAATGTTAACTAGGAAATATGTCCGTTAGCATAACTGATTTAATATGTAGTGTTTGGTATTAGACACTGCCCTAAAACTATGAACAGCATTAGTGATATTTTTCTGAGATTATACTAAAGAGTTGTCACCATAATCTAAGTCTATCTCTTAGAGAACCATGTTGCAATGCTCTAAAGGCATCTGACATATTCTTATTGACTTATAGACCATGGAAATAATGGCAAAAGAAAGATTCCACAGAGATTTGAATACATTTGTCGTGTCTCTCTTGACAGTCATCTGATACCTTGACTATCAAGAAGAGTTTGGGGGGCCTGTTAGTGCAAAGCTATGGGAAAAAGAAGTCACTTTATTTTAAGCTATCAGACTACTAGTCCGTTAACTCATTTCTACCAGAAATTTTCAGTCTGCTAAACAAGAAGAAGATAGTGTGGCTTTGTGTAAAATCAAAATGATAAATCCAAGTGATATTTTTGTATATTTATCTGCTGCGTGGGAATCTTTTGGCTGTGTACAGAAGAGAATTCGTAAGAAGCTGCAAACTAAAGGTTTCTAATAAAAAGTGATTTTTATAGTCAGCTAAAATTGAAAAGTAAGTAATTCTGTTTTTAAAATACCAAAGATAAATGTTCTGTGCTAGCATGGTAATAATGTAGTTTTAGTAATAGATCTAATATTTATGGATTCATCACACAGATTCTATACACAGTATTTTATAGCTATTTTCTCATTTCTTCCACACAACTCCATGAGGTAGATTCATTCATTAGCCTTTTCCACAGATTATAAATCTCAGCCATAAAATCATGAATTACCTGGAACAACAGACCTGGTAAGCAGAAAATCTGGGATTTGAATCCAGAGAATTTAACTCTAGAGTCAGTTCTTTGAAATATATATCTCCAAATCTAATTGTAAAGCCTAAATTAACACAAAGAAATTATTTTGGACATTATCCTGAGGAATTTTAGGAACTGTCTTTTAAGTTTTCCATTCTCTGACTTTTAAGTAATCCTTGCTCTTGGTTTTCTACATCTTTAGCTTTTGCCATGAATAAACCAATCCTAGTCAGACATATTTTAGGATGTTATATAGATTAACAATGGATAAGTGAGGCAATGGAGTAAGAAAAGCTTATTAATGTTATGCAAAGTTCAATAAAAATAGAATAAAATATTCTTTTTTTTTGCGGTACCGGAGATTGAACGCAGGGGCGTTCTACCTCCGCACTACACCCCCGGCCCTATTTTTTATGTTTTATTTTGAAACCGGGTCTCACGAAGTTGCAGAGAGCCTCACTAGGTAGAGAGATAGAGACAGAGAGAGAGAGAGAGAGAACGAGACCTGAGGCTGGCCACGAACCCGGATCCTCCAGTCTCCGCCTCCCAAAGTACTGGGATTACAAGCGTGTGCCACCACGCCCGGCTAGAATAAAATATTCTTAAAGACAATCTCAAAGGAAAAGTCAGACGCAAAGGACAGGAATGATGTCCCATGTTATATTTTTCCCTCCTTGGTGTTGTAGGTAATCCTACAAATAACACCTTCACTGTCCAATTTCTGATCCAATTTAAAAAGGGACAATGAGGCAGAAAAACGGAGATGGGAGTATAAGTTTTATCATTAGTAAAATGGTAGGGAAACAATTTATTTGCAATTATTGTGCAAGTAGTAGCTTGCTAACACTTCACCCTTAAGCCATCCTCTTTTCTTTACTCACAGGTTGGCAGTGCTAAAGACCTGCAGGCCTTGCGTACAGCAGAGGGACAGGAACTGCTCTGTGAAGCTCACTGCAAGTCTAAGGCCAACCCAGATTCTGTCTGGGCAGCAGGAGATACTAACAGGGAGAGGAAAGTAAGGGGATAAGACAGTGTGAGAATAAGAAAGTAAGGGAAGAAGATAGTGTGGGTATATGTAAAATCAAAACTATAAATCCAAGTGATATTTTTGTATATTTCTGTGCCACTTGGGACTCTTTATAAGCAACCTACCTATAGATTCTTCTTCAAAAGGGTCAATCAGATAATTTACTATTCCCCTGTGTGTGTATGTAAAACCTTCAACTCCCTTCCATAATACTGACTTGCTAACTTCATTTTCCAATATGTCCATCTGACACTGGATGGCCAAATCATTCTGAATGGATATTTCCTGAATATTGAGCAGTCCAGCTCCTAGATAAAAACCCATGTGTAATCATTTAGGCCCAACCACAGACAAGATTGCAGAGACTTTACCTGGCAGTTTTCACAGGGGAAGTCCACTCTCTCCATACCAGATTTTGTGCATAGCAGATGTCTTGTAGGCTGTAACATCAATTGCAGCCAAGCCCTCAGACCTCTCCTATCCCAATCAACCATGCTTTTATGTATATATGAATTTTCAGCCTGGATGCCTCCAGTGGGAACAATTTGAAGACACTGTCTCCATTCTGATGTAATGTACGGCACTTTTCCAATTCTAGTACCTCCCAGAAGTCCCTCATCCTTGGGGGTATAAAATAGTGGGAGCTCTGTGCTCAAAGTTCCCTACACTGTGAGCCCCTATGTCTGTACCAATCTCCGTGATCTTCACACAGGGGAAAAAGTAGAACATTTAGATAGTTAATGCATTATACTATGTAGCCTCTTGATTGTACTATCACATAAAGCAATTAAAAATTTTTCTGTTGCTGTTATTTTGCTTGTTGTTTTCATTGACTCCATTATCTGACAGCTTGGTTTTATTTAGCTCAGGTCTTTGCAATATGCTTTTATGTGTTCCTTCCTCTTTCTGTTAAATATTACTAGAAAGTCCATCCCCTAAATGACCTGTGCCATGTTTTCATGTTTTAAGAATCACCTCAAGGACAAATTAACCTACAAAAACATCACTATTTCCTTATTGACAACTCATTCATATTATTCTAGTTTAATGTGTGTACTGTGTTGTGTGTGTGTGTGTCTGTGTGTGTGTGTATTCTAATTTCAATATTGATTGCGTATTACCAAGTAGAGTGCTACAATGACAGGTGCATTGTTGATACTCTATTTAAAGAAAGAATAAATTAAAAATGAACAAATAAATAAAAACAAGTTATATTTTCCATAGCATTTAAAAGCATTTTTCTTTTTCTTTTTTCTTTTTTCCTTTTTTTTTTTTTGCAGTACCGGGGATTGAACCCAGGGTCATTCTACCTCCCCGCTACACCCCCGGCCCTATTTTTATACTTTATTTTGAAACTGGGTCTCACGAAGTTGCGGAGGGCCTCACTAAGTAGAGAGAGAGAGAGAGAGAGAGAGAGAGTACTACTCAATTTTCTTAAAATTTTACTTTAAGAAAAATAAAATTTAACAATATAACATTTAAATTTTTAGTTAATTTTCAAAAGTGAAAAAGTATTTTTCATTAGACAAAATAAGTTTTAGGTAGCTTACTTTTTTCTTTTTTTAAAATATGCTTTTATTAGTGCATCATAGTCTCACATCATAGCACAGTTCATAGTGGTAAGGACCTACATGCACACAGAATTTGGTGAACTTCCCCTTAGCTCCCACTCCATTTTCTCCCCTTCCCAATATATGATATTGAGATTGGAATTGATAATTTCACATATGTAGATAACGTCAATGGAAGTGGTTCCTTCATTAATTCCCCTCCCTCCCACCACACTCCCAAGACTGCCCCATCACTCCATTGTGGCTTCTCCTCCATTGTCTACAGTCCCTCTTGTACCTAGATTACTCCTTAGTTTCCACATATGAGAGAAAACATATGATCCTTCACTTTCTGTGACTGGCTAATCAAACTCAGTGTTTTCCAGGTCCATCTATTTTCCTGCAAATGGCATAATTTCATTCTCCTTTATCACTGAGTAGAATTCCATTGTGTGTATATCTCATAATATTGTAATCTATTCATCTGTTGATAGTCATTTAAGTTGATTCCACTATTTGGCTATTGTGACCTGTGCTGTTATAAATATGGATATGCATGTATCAATATAATATGCTGATTTCAATCCCTTTGAAAAGATACTCAGGATTGGTATAGCTGGATCATATGGTGGATCCATTCCCAGTTTTCTGAGGAAGCTCCACACTGATCTTCATAGCACTTCACTAATTTTCAATCCCACCAACAGTGGATAAGGGTTTCTATTTTCCCACGTCCTCACCAGCATTTATTGTTGTTTGTATTCTTGATGATTGTCATTCTGATTTGGGTTAAATGGAATCTCATTGTAGTTTTAATTTGCATCTCCCTGATTGCTAATGATGTTGAACATTTTTTCATATATTTACTGGCCATTTGTATTTCTTCTTTTGTGAAGTATCTATTTAATTTAGTTATATATTTTTTGATTGGGATATTTGATTTTTTTTAGTGCTAAGTCTTTTAAGATTTTTGTATATTCTAGATACTAGTCTTCAATCAAAGGAGTGTCTGGCAAAGATCTTCTCCCATTGTTTAATCTTTCTCTAGTCTCTCTGTAGACTCTTGATAGTTTCCATTGCTGCACAGAAACATTTTTAATTTAATGACATCCCACATATTAAGTCTTGTTTTAATTTCCTGAGCTTTGTGGATCTTATTGAACAATTATGTACCAGTGCCTACATGTTAGAGTGTTGGTACTATGCCCTCCTCTAGTAATTTCAAAGTCTCTAGTGAAATTCCCAGGTCTTTGATCCATCATGAGTTGACACTTGTGAGAAATAGGGGTTTAATTCCATTTTTCTACAAATGGATAATGAGTTTCCCAACACAATTTGTTGAAAAGGCTATCTTTTCTTCAGCAAATGTTTTTGACACCTTTGGCAAAAATCAATTGGCAGTAAATGTGTGGATTTGATACTTATCTTCTATTCTGATCCATAGTTTTATGTGTCAGTTTTTTCTGCCAATACCATGTGGTTTTAACTATTATAGCTCTGTGGTATAATTTGAAGACAAGTATCAGATGCCTCCTGCATAGTTTTTATTGCTGAGAATTGGCTATTCTGGGGCTTTGTTTTTCCATATGAATTTTAGGACTGATTTTTCTATAGCTCTGTGAAGAATAGTATTGGTATTTTAATAGGGATTGCTTTGAATTTGTAGATCACTTTTGGTAAAATGACCATTTTGATTTTTATTCTACCTATCCAAGAGCATGGAGATCTTTCCGTCTTCTAAGATGTTCTTCAATTTCTTTCTTTAAATTGTTATAATTTTCATTGTAGAGGTTTTGTACCTACTTGGTTAGATTCATTCCTAGGTATTTTTTTGTGATTATTGTGAATGGAATTGTTTTCAAGATTTATTTTTCAGTGGATTCTTGGTTGGCATATAGAAAAGCTAATGACTTTGCAGATTAAATTTGTATCCTGCTAGTTTGCTGAATTTGTTACTTAGCTCTAGAAGTCTTTTGGTTAAGTTTTTGGGACCTTTTAAGCTTAGGATATGTCATCTGCAAATAGAGATCATTTCAGTTCTTCTTTGACTACTTGTATTCTTTAATTTCCTTATCTTGCCTTATTGCTCTGGCTAGAGTTTTGAGTACTATATTGAAAAGGAGTGGGGAGAGTGGGCATCCTTGTCTTTTTCCTGATTTTAAAGGGAATTCTTGAAGTTTTTTCCCACTCCATATGATCTTGCCTTTGGGTTTATTGCATTTTGCCTTTAAAATATTGAGGTAAGTTCCTTCTATTCTGACTTTCTGCAGTGTTTTTAACGTGAATGGGTTTTGGATTTTGTCAAATGCTTTTTAGCATCTATTAAGATGATCATATGATTTGGTCCTTACTTCTATTTATGTGGTGATTTACATTATTGATTTCTATAATCTTCTTTTCTGGAGGTATCTTTATTCAATTTTGGGATTATGATACTCACTTGATAGGAGTTTTGAATTTGGAAGAATTCCATCTATTTCTACTTCACAGAATAATTTGTGAAGTATTTGGTTTAATTTTTCTATAAAGGTTTTCTAGAATTCAGCTGGGAATTCATCTGAATTCTTTGATGGAAGGATTTTTATAACTGTTTCTATCTCTTTGCTTGCTATTGTTTGGTTTAGGTTTTCTCTATCCTCTTGGTTCAATTTACGTAGGTTGTATGTGTCTATAAATTCATTAACTTATACTGTTTTCCAGTTTATTGGAGTACAAATTTTGAAAATAGTTTCTGATTTCCCTCTGGTTTTCCCTGCTGTTTGTGGTGATGTCTCATTTTTCATTTCTTATTTTAGTAATTTGGATCAATTCTCTCTTTCTTTTGGCAAGGTTGGCTAAGGGATTATCAATCCTGTTTCTTCAAAAAACCAGTTTTTTGTTTTATTGACCTTTTGTATTTTCTTTTGTTGTTGTTGTTGCTGCTCTCCATTTCATTTTTTCTGCTATGATTTGAATTATTTCCTGCCTTCTACTGTCTTTGGGATTAGTGTGTTCCTGTTTTTTGAAGGGCTTGAGTTATGTCATTAGGATGTTTGTTTGATGACTTTCTGTTTTTCTTATGTAGGCACTCAGTGCTATAAATTTTCCTCATAAAACTGCCTCTGAAGTGTGCCATAAATTTTGGCATGTTGTGTCTCTATTTTCATTTGATTTTAGGAATTTTATTTTATTTCTCCTCTTATTTCTTCTATGATCCAGTCCTCATTCAAAAGTGTATCATTCAGTCTTCATATATTTGTGTAATTTCTTTTGATCTTCCTTTTGTTGATTTCTACATTTATTCCATTATGATCTGAAAAGATTCAAGGAATTATATAACATTTTTGAATTTGCTGGAACATGCTTTGTGGCCAAGAATATGGTCTATTTTGGAGAAGGTTCCATGAAAAGCTGAGAAGAATGTGTATTCTGCTGTTGTTGGATGGGATATTCTGTGTATGCCTATTAGGTCCTTTTGGTTTATAGTATTCTTTAGGTCTGAAAATTCTTTACTGATCTTTTGTCTGAAAGATCAATCTAGTGGTATGAGTGGTGTGTTGAAGTCTCTTAATATTATTGTGTTGGGGTCTGAGTGTTAATGTGACATAGAATTTGTTTTATAAAAAATGAGTGATGTTTGGGAATAACTGTTTACTATCATTATATCTTCTTTTTGGATTACTTCTTTGATAAAATAAGAAATTGATGAATAAGAAATGACCCACTTTATATCTTCTTTTTTTTTTTTTTTGCGGTACCAGGGATTGAACGCAGAGGCGTTCTACCTCCGTGCTACGCCCCCGGCCCTATTTTTTATGCTTTATTTTGAAACCGGGTCTCACGAGGTTGCGGAGGGCCTCACTAAAGAGAGAGAGAAGAGAGAGACAGGGAGAGAGAGAGAGAGAGACAGAGAAAGAGCTGAGGCTGGCCGCGAACCCAGATCCTCCGGTCTCCGCCTCCCAAAGTACTGGGATTACAAGCGTGCGCCACCACGCCCGGCCTCCACTTTATATCTTCTGATGATAAGTTTTGGCTTAAAGTCTGCTTTGCAGGATATGAGAGTTGCTACTCCTGCTTGATTTTGCTCTCCATTTGCAAAGACTTTCTTTTTCTGTCCTTTCCCCATTAGCTTATTGCTATAGTTAGATATAGAATAGCCCCCAAAAAGCTCATAAATTAGTGTTTGGAGTTGATGTAATTGAGTCATGAGGCTGTATTCCCAGCAGTGGATAAATCCATTTTAAAGGATTTATCTGGGTAGTGGCCTAGCCTGGTAGGGTGTAGCTGGAGAATGTGGGTCCCTGGGGGTGACACCTTGGGGATTACATATGATTCCTACTCCCCTTGCTGTCTCACTTGCTTCTGGACTCCATGATGTGAGAGTGAAGGCTTGTGCTCACCCTTTCTCTGCTTCCTGTCACCATGTACTGAGATCCACAGTCCTCAACAGCCTGACATGGACTGAACTCTGAAACTGTGAGCTAATAAATCTTCCTTCCTCTAAGTTATGTGATCAAGTCCTTAAAAGTATAGCTGTGAAAGTGCTGACTAATACACCTATGGATATCTTCTATTGTAAGTTGAGTTTCTTGCAAGTGGCATCGAGTTGGATTATGTTCTTAAATTCACATTGCTGGATTGCTTGTGTATGCCTTTTAATCAGGGAGTTAAAGTTGTTGACATTCAATGTCATTATTGGGAGATGATTTTTATTTCCTGTCATTTTGAGTTATATTTTCTCTTTGATATAGTGTTATTTCTCCTTTGATTAGTTGTTCATCTGATAGAATTCATTCCTCCTCTAGTTTGTGCTGTTTATTTCTTGTTTCTTCTTTCTGTTTTATTTCTTTAAATATTTTTTCTAATGCTGGATTAGTAGTCATGAAATCTTTTAGTTTCTGCTTGTCTTGGAAGGTTTATATATCTCTGTTAATTTCATATTTTCTTGATATAGCAGACTTAGTTGGAAGTTATTTTCTTTCAGGGACTGAAGTATATCATACCAGGCCCTCCTGGCTTTCATTATTTGGGTTGAGAAGTCTGAAGTGATTCTTATTGTTTTGCTCTTGAATGTCACCCATCCTTTTGCTCTCCATGCATTTAAAATTCTTCTTGACCTCTGTGTTAGTCATTTTGATTATTATGTGGCATGGAGTAGTTCTATTTTGATCTGGTCTTACTAAGGTACTGAATGTCTCATGTATATGTATGTCCATCTTATTTTCCATGCTTGGGTAATTCTCTGATATTATTTATGTAAAGGGGTTTCTAAACACTTGGTTTGTGCTTCTAGTCCTTTCTCAGTGCCTATTATTGATAAGTTTGGTCATTTCATTTTATAACAGTCTTCTTAAATATTCTGGTTGTGTTGTCATATCATCTTCTCTATATAGTTGAATGTGTGGTCAGTGTTGAATAAGCTGTCTTCTGAGGGTCAGTATCTATTATCCATGTGGTCTAGCCTTCCAGTGATGGTTTCTATTGAGGATTTTATTTTATTTATTGTTTTCTTCATTTAGCTCAGGACCTCTTTTTGATTCTTGTTTAGGGCCTCGATTTTTTTATGTGTTCTTTCATAATTCATACAATTTCTCTTACTTCATTTATAATGTCTTGGATAATATCAACAATTGAATTTCTGAATTATCCATCTGGCATTTTCTGCAGCTCTGTGTTCGTGATCTCCATTGTTGTGGATTGTGAGAGTTTATTGTTTCCTTGTGGCTTTTTGTACTCATGTTTTCAGAATTCTTGTTTGTATCTCTCTTGTGCAGGCATCCTCTTCCTGTTTTTGTGGGCATCTTATGTCTATTTGTTGTCCCCTTAAAATAAGTCCTGTGCTGGGGGTATATATTTGCCTCATCAAATCTTTCTCATAATCAGAGTTTTTAATTAGTCTTCCAGAAACTCTATAGTAGGATATAATACTTAGCCAGTGCAGGGAAGCAGCAGTCTCTGATTGGCTGTAGGCCTCCATGCTATCCAGCGCCAGATACTATAATATTCTGAGCCTGTGGCCTAGCTGGCTGAGATTTAATGCCCCAGGGACACCATTGCTGCTCTGCTGGTTGCAGTCATGTGAAACCCTGTCAGGCACTGACCTCAGTGTTAGCTGGACACAAACTCTGCCAGACATGGGATGGTAGAGGTCCCATCCTGTAACATGACTATCTGTGTTAAATTACCCCAGGAATACTGCCTCTGATCTACCCACTTTAATCACTGCTGGTCTCAGTACTTGTGGTGCCCAAACTCTGCAGGGTGAGGGTTTATAACCTTCCATGTCAGTGACATGGCTGACTGACTTATTTTGCTCAAAGATTCCAGAGCTGACAACCCTATAGTGATCACTGGAGAGTCAACAGGGGCAGGGTAGACTGCTTATTCTAGATCTTGCCCAAGTGTCCCTAGGTAATGTCTGCTAATTCATGTTTCTGCTATGACCAACTGTAGTGCCGCTCCCACCTCTGCAGGGATGGTATGCAAACTTACAAGCCCCTTGAGTTTGGTTATTGCCACTTGAGCCCTGTAGCCATAAGGTTCTCCATGATGATTTTTAAACTCAAGGTCCTGATGAGGAAGGTTGTAGAGCACTCAGGTCCCTGCAGGAAGGGTCTGTAGTTTCTTGGTCTCAACTAGTTCAGCTGCAGTCACTAGAGTTTGTTGGGCAGTTTGGTCTTTGTGCAGGTTCTGACTCAAGTAGATTTCTACTGTCTCCTGTTATGACTGATTTTTTTGTTCTCTTGCCACAAGGCAGTCTTCCCGCTGGTTGAATTCTGAGACTCGGAACAACTGAAACACTGCCTTCCTCTACTCTGCCATCTTTAATCCCCTTAGATTACTTATTGATATAATAGTTTCAACTAAAAATGTTAATGCATGTGGAAGTGGTAACTTTAAAATATGCAATTACCCTATAATCATAAAAATGAAAAAAATAAAATCTAGATGAAAGAATTTAGAAAATTTTCACCATGAAGAAATAGATATGTTTAAACTGATTTAAGCCTTGTACAATTTATACATGTATTAAAATATTACATAATATTCCATTAATATGCACAACTGATTTGCATTTACATATAATTTAAGATAAGTTTATCTTAAATTAATAAAGAAATGAACATTTAAAAATTTTTTCTTTACGTTAGTCTGCAATTGTGTTTTGTTTGTTTTGTTTTTGGCACTGGGGATTGAACCCAGGAAGCATTCTACTTCTGAGCTACACCCCAAACATTTTAAATTTTCATTTTGAAACATGGTCTTGCTAGGTTGCTAAGAGTATAGTTATGTTGCTGAGGCTGCTCTTGAACATACAATCTTCCTGTCTCAGCATTCCAAGTACAGGGATTACAGGTATGCCCCATCAGGCCAAGATGTTATTGTATTTTGATGGGTGGAAGTGACAGTTAAACCCTTTTAAGAGGATCTGCATAGAGCTGTTTGTGGAGTGTGTGTGTGTGTGTGTGTGTGTGTGTGTGTGTGTGTTTCTTTGGTATAGTGAATGACATTTTTTTTTTCTTCCCAGCATGTCTCCTGAATATACACACTCTTCTTTTGAGGCAGCACATTTTACCTTAGAGAAACCTCCACTTCTACACTCACATGTATGGGTTCAGTTGAAACTGACCTGCACATCCTGTAACAATAGTGACAAACATGACACATGTTCTCCTTCAGGGACGATCACATTTCCCCGACCAACAAATTCAAGTGAACTACTTATAGCCCTAGACTTTTGACATAAATGCTGATACCAAGATGCTTTCTTATGCAAGAACTACAAAATTAATACAACTTAAGTCTTGAGCTGCAAAAGAATGCTACATGAAGTCAATCCACTTTAGACCTTAGCTTAGAATTAAGCCCAAACAGGAAAATAAATAAGTAAAAGCTCAACCCAGAAAAGGATAAGAAAGAGATAACCAAAAGAAAAATAATAGTGACAGGAAAGGAGTTCCTGGATATATTATGCCTGATGTTAGCAATAAAGTCTGTAATACTTTTCAAATGTGAGGTCTGATTATTGTCTTATCTGGTTAACATTTTTTTTTTTTTTTTGCGGTACCGGGGATTGAACCCAGGAGCATTCTACCTCCAAGCTACACCCCCGGCCCTATTTTTTTATACTTTATTTTGAAACTGGGTCTCATGAAGTTGTGGAGGGCCTCACGAGGTAAAGAGTGAGAGAGACAGGGAAAGAGAGAGAGAGAGAGAGAGAGAGAGAGAGAGCTGAGGCTGGCCACGAACCCGGATCCTCTGGTCTCCGACTCCCAAAGTACTGGGATTACAAGCGTGCGCCACCACGCTCGGCCTGGTTAACATTTTTGAGTGAAGTTCTCTATTTCAATCAAAACATTTTTGAATAGTAAAGGAGTTTCTTATACTATCCGGATTCATATCAAATTTTGGATTTCTGAATCCTACCTTAACTGTTCTTTTACTTTCTATATGCCTTTATTTTGAAAAATTTAACTCTGAATTATAGAAGATTAACATCACAAAGAGCCTGAAGAGAGATTTAAAATTGTAACTTTTTTAGAAAATAAATGGGTTGTATGAAAATTAAACTTTTTTATATTTACTCATTTTATATCTAGTCTATTTCTTCAAATGTCTGTTAGTTCTTGACATCTATTTATGTCTATGTTGAAGGGACTAGGTTATTTATTAGAAGGAGTGTATACAATTGTACACATCTAAGGATCAAGTGAAATGGTAAGGAAGATGGAGGACTAAGAACCAATCCATAAGTCCTTTCAGAAATCTTGCCATGTAAGATAAAAATTCATATTATAAGTCACATTTATTTGAACTTTCTAGGATTCACATCCAAAATAATCTTACAATGCATATTATTCAGTGACTTTAGGGAACAAATTTCTGAATTTATCACAGAATCCTAATTAATACTCTCACAAATCCTGGATGAACAATAATGTAGAGTGGGCAAATAAGAACCAGCACAATTAGGTTATATTGATCAATAACTGATCATTCTGATTATTCTTCTATTTCCCATCTTGTATCTGATATGTGTAGACGCCTACATTGAAACTTTCTCCTAAGAGTCTCCATGAAAAAGAATGGTGAATGATTTCCATTTCCACTGCCATCTCCTCTTCACATCTTGACATTCTTTCCTTTGCTTTTGTATATTCTTCAAACTATTATATTCTAGATATTCTTTTAAGTCTGAGTCACTTATTGCTATTCTATCATTCTCAGTGTCATTATGAATCTATACTGTTTTATAAACATTTATGGTCATTTCAATGGAATTAGGGAATAGCAGGGGGAACATAATAGTGGTCCTTCTGTATCTGTAGGGAATTGGTTCTAGAACTTTCAGATACCAAAACCCCAAGATGCTCAATCTCTTAAAAAAGTCATAGTACTTGCATATAATTTACTCATCTCCTCCTGTATACTTTAAATAATCACTTAAAATAACTAATAAAATATAAATGTTATGTAACTTTTTATACCATATTGTTTGGAGATTGAAGTCTCTTTGTATTCAGTACTAATGCACTTTTTAATTTTTTTTAATTATCAGTTGTTTGAATCAATGGATGTAGAACCTTGTAATATGAAGAGCCCCTTATTTGTGAGATCTGTTAATTTATTTAACTACTATTAAATTGCTATGAAGTTTTTAGACAAGGAGAAAAACTTTGTTCGATAATATTAAAATAAGGGAAAGAAATTGAACTTTATTCCTCTGAAACAAAAGGCAGGAGAGATTTTAAGCTCTGGGGTGAGCTTTTGGGAAAGCATGGTAGGATACTGATTGGGGGATGGATCATAATTAGGCCATCTGTGTTTGTTGATTGATGTTCTTGTCTAATAGGCTTCTACTTGACAATGGAGACAGAAAGATAGGGACACTAACTTTCCTGATGATTGCATTTCAAAGGGACCCATTCCCCAACCTTTAAAAGGACATTCCTGAGTTATAGAAGATTTATGTGACAAAGAGGCTGAGGAAAGGTTTAAAATTGTAAGTCTTTTGAGAGTAATAATCTTAGCCAGGCGTGGTGGCTCAGGCCTGTAATCCTAGTACTTGGCAGGCTGAGACAGGAGGATCTCAGGTGTGAGACCAACCTCACAATTTAACTAGACTTTCAGCAACCTAGCAAGACCCTGTTTCAAAATAAATAAATAAAAAGGGCTGGAGGTATATCTTAGAGGTAGAATGCCCCTGAGTTTAATCCACAGCGTGCGTGCGCGTGCACATACACACACACACACACACACACACACACACACACACACACAGACATATATACACACAAAAGTAAATGGTCTCCAAAAAGGTGAGAGGTCTACAAATAGGAAACACTCCTTGTAAAATGTAGTAAAACTGAGTGGAAATCTAAGACTATTTTGGTCTTTATACTGTTTAGAAGCTCAGAATTAATATTTCTAAAACCTCAAAACCTCAAATAATTCTTATACTTGTTAGTTTAGAAATAAAAATACAACTGTGATATTTTATAAAAGTCTAATTCAAACTCTTGACTAAGACAAACTGATATTGAAGGTTTTTATTTTTTTTTTTGCTCATTGTTTTTAGCTAGCAATTGTATTATTTTTGTTTTTATTTATGTTGCAGATTAAATTAATACCAGTTTTTTGTCTTTTTCTAAGTAATGGGGATTGAGCCTAGGGCTGCTCTACCATTTAGCTATATCTCCAGGCCCTTTTTATTTTTATTTTGAGACATTGTCTCCCTTAGTTGCCTAGGTTGGCTTTGAATTTGTGAGCCTCCTGCCTGTCACCCCAGTAGCTGGGATTATGGGTGTGACTTACTGTGCACAGTTCAGAAAATAATTTTTTAAAGTTACAAAAATCAATTGGTCACACCAAGAGATTCTCCCCCCTCCAAGATATTTCCCATAAATCCAAATAGAGAAAACACTTACCTGGGGTCCGTCATGGTAAAATTAAGATATTCTGTCATTGTTGGGTCATTAAATCTGAGTTCTTAAGCAAACAAGCAGGTAGAAAAAGCAAACTCCTCAAACTTCCTCACAACCCTTAGCTTGTAGGGTATATAAATCCCTTAACATTTCTTCAAAATTAATGGTCCTAACAGAGATTACTGGGAGAGAAGGTCACTAAAACAGTAAGGCCCCTTTGTAAGATGAAATATAGTTTTTCCCACTCTAACTGAAGTAGAAGAATTCTGGTAGCTATTTTTCAGCCATGGTGTCTTTTCTGGTCACTATCACTTGAACATTATAAAGAACTTTTTTGTAGGCCCTATAGCACCAGTTTCTGCTGATGCTATACAAAATACTTGAACCCACCAGGGATCATAATTTAAGGACCCTTTCCTGCCTTTGACATTTGAATTAAAGGATCTCATCTGCTTTTAGCAATGCCTCTGTGGCTTGCTTCAAGATTTTAATCCAATTTCACAAGGGATTTTGGGACTCTACAATCTTCAGTTGGGATCACCAGCCAGATGGCTGTGATCAAATATAGATAATTTGTGTGACCCTCACTGAGATCAGCATTGCTAATGTAGTCAGAAAAAAGAAAAAGAAGAAAGAAAATATTTGGTTTGTTCACCAAATATTCATAGATCTGGACTCTGATTGTATCTTTATTTGTCAAAAGCTATGTGATATTAATTTTTTCAGATTAAATTAAGCTAATTGATAATTGAAGTCAGATTTTTTTCAGGTTAACTCAATTAACACACTTTCTCACTAAAATTTACTAATAAAACTTTTAAATGTAATTATTATGTTGTTTATTTTCATAATTTCCATCATTTCAGAATTGCACCAATACAACTTGCTTACTTCAAATATTACAATCACTTCAAAATTAAATTAAAATGTAATACCTCTAGCATCACAGTGATATTATTTTCACATATTATTTTTAATATGTTGTAGAAATACCTATTATGTATGACAAATCAGTTCATCTTAAAAGTCAGTGCTTTGGCTTAACAGAGTTTACAAATAGATAAATACAATATTATCCATCAAAGACAAAGGCATAAATCTAGTGCTGTACCCTAATAGAATACTCAGTGTCTACATATTACCATTGGATATTAGAAATGGAGTTAGTACAAATTTAGATATTTGCAAATGTAAAACCCAAACCCAAGTTCAAAGACAATAAAAAAACCCTCATAATTTTTATTGATTACATAATAAAATTGCAATATTTGTGGATTATTGATAATATTTAGGTGTACTATATGAAACTTTATTAAATTATACTTGTCTCTTTTCACTTTTTAAGTGCAGCTAACTAGAAAATTTAATATTACATATATGACTTGTGCTACTTTATGCCTTGACAAATTTAATTTTGCTTTTATTTTTAGTGTACATGATTTTTTTCTGTGGTACTGGGGATGGATTTTTTGAGGCTATAGTTGCTTGGAATAAAAATATTAGTTACAAAAAGACTGGCAAAATCACTGTATCAGAATCATTTCCCACAATTGAAATCAACAGAAATAGTATCATATTGCAAATATATTCATCTGTTTCTGACCTAACAGCTATTTTTTTTTTTGGCACTGGGGATTGAACACAGGAGCATTCTACCTCTGAGCTCCACCCTCAGCCCTATTTTTTATTCTTTATTTTGAAACAGGGTCTCACTAAATTGCAGAGGCCTCACTAAGTAGCTGAGACTGGCCGTGAACCCGGATCCTCCGGTCTCAGCCTCCCAAGTACTGGGATTACAAGCATGTGCCACCATGCCTGGCTAGTTCTTCTAATCCAATTTTTTCATCCTTGGCCTTTTCTCTTAGATGTAAAGGTTTGCTTGTATACCTCTTGTGATGCCAAATAACCATGATTACCTCTAGAATTCAATCTAACTCTTTCTATATCTATGCTCAGAATTCCCATTTCTTCATAACAGGTTTATTTGTGAGAATATGTTAACTGTGTCAAAATGTCTCCAAACTTAGAAAATTATACAATATTGCCATTATGATACCTCTATGACTCTCTGAAGCCTAATCTCAGGCTTCAGAATCTTTGTTAAATTATTAACAGTCTCAGAATCTTGATGATAACAAAACATACACAGTGACACATTTGATTTGACGGAGAGGGTAGTTAATTCCATAAATGGATATCCAAATTCTGGTAATAGGTAGAGACAATGGAAACCTAGAAGTAAAACTCATGAGTAAAGAAATAGAGCTATCAGGGTCAGAAAGAAGCACAAGGCTCGAGTGTAAAATTTCTGTAATAATTTGAGTCTAGGCATAAATGTTTTTTGATCTGACTCACCTGACAGCTGTGGTATAAGTGAGAGAAGTGTTCTACCATTGGGGACGAGAGCTCTGCTGTAGAGAACTTCCCTGAAAGAGCTGAGGAGAAGGGAGGAGTTTCCAGCAGAAAAGTGGGGAATGGATAGAGCATAGAGGATGGCAGATGAGACAAGCAAGGATGGGCAGAGCCATTGACAGTGAGGGATGCTGGCAAAGTGAACAGAGAGCAGACATGAAAAAATGTTCAACATCATTAGCAATCAGGGAGATGCAAATCAAAACTACTCTAAGATTTCATCTGACCCCAATTAGAATGGCAAGCATTAAGAAGTCAAACAACAACAAATGTTGGCGAGGATGTGGGGAAATTGGGACTCTTCTACACTGTTGGTGGGATTGCAAACTAGTTCAATCACTGTGGAGATCAGT
>PVJS01005518.1:0-19204 GCA_004027185.1 Glis glis
ACACACACACACACACACACACACACACAGAACTACAGTTTACTTTCACCCATTCCCACTTACGAAGAAAATTTTAGGTAAAACTGGCAGTCAAGTTCTCTTTCCTGCACAGTCAGGCAGTATTGCAGCCTCACAGCACGGTGCACGTTACCTTGCTGTAGGATGACCTCATATACCGCAATAGAAAAGAAATGATAGGTTAGCCGTACTTCAACTGTAAAGATGCTTTTAGAAGAGCTCCTCAAGCTAAATCTGAAAACTTTCAATCTTATATCTGTTACAAATTATGCTTGAACAAGTCACAGCAGGACACCCAGGACTCAAGTACTTTCAGAAAACAGAGGAACGTCACAACAGGGAAACTGCAATTCTCTCTTTCCAAACATAATCTACTTTGGAAAAACGAAAATCTTACTAGGTTACAATGTGTTAAGTGAGGTGTTCAAGGGTGGAGAGTGATTCAGTGGCAAAGCTAAGAATAAAACATGGGCTTTATGCCCTAGAAACGTTCTATTTAAAATAAAAATTAAAAACCTATGTGTAACTGAAAAGGTGCTCTTATGAATTTCTAAGTGTTTCACTGAAAAGTTTTCTCCCTCTTACCTCTTCTATCGCTCCCATCCTCCACAATTTAAGGTAAGCACTTGCAAAACTGTTATGCTAAATAAGATTGCATTAACCCCAAGATTTAGGAGCCTCAAATTAAGAGAAATGAAAAAAGAAATAAAAATGGAGAAGGAAAATTACATGAAGTTACCATTTGTAATTGTTGTTGCAGTTGGACTATGCTAGCAACTATATCATTTCTTTCCCTTTCTATGTTTTGTGTGTGTGGTAGTGAGGATTGAACCCAGGGGTGTTCTACCTCTGGGCTACACCCCTAGCCCTATTTCATTTTTTATTTTGAAACAGTCTCACTAAGTAGCTGAGGATAGCCTCTAACCTATGATCCTCCTGTCTCAGCCTCCCAAATACTGGGATTACAGGCATGCACCACCACACCCAGTAGCTAATAACGATTTCTTTTAGAGGACATTGTCATATAGTACAAAGAACGGAAGTACTGAAATCAGAAAATATGAGTTCAAATCTTGTACTGTCCTATGATACCTGGGTAGGTCCTTAGTTTGAATTTCAAGGTCCTTATCTGTAATTTAGGTTATTGTGCAGCCCCACGAAGGTATTATATCTCTAAACTCCAAAGCCTAAATAAATAGTAAGCATGTTTGGCCTCCAATATTTACATTATTTTCCTAGTCCATGAAATAATAGGGACTAACTCTAGACAAAACTAAAAAATAGATCAACTCAAATCTCATCACTCTTCCACTCTGCATGTTTCCCCCTCTTCATTATTTCTTAGCCATGTCTACCAATATCTCACCCTTCCATAAAAGAAACACAAATTCCCTCTCCTCTTCTACCACCTTCTCCCTTTTCCACAATCAACAGAGAAGGTGTCTGTCTCTGTATATGCATACCCTGTATAGACATACAGGAAAGAAGACTTATGGAAGAATCCTTCCCTTTACTGGTAGCATTTTATCAGTGGTCTCCAAAAGACAATGTCCCTATCCCCTTAGCATACTCCAGAAAATTTGCTTCTGTGATTCAGACCACAGATTATGTAAAACAGAAGACATATCACAGCAGAACAGGAGAGATTTGTGGAAAGTCAAAGTTCTTACAGCATCATCCACGGAATAAGACACTACCGAATTGCATATGCTGGACATCTGCTTTCTATTTTATTTTCCCAAATGGCTTAAAGACAATTTCTGGGTACCTGGTTATATCTGGAGGGTTCTGGTTGACTTTAAATGAGTTCAATACCAGAACCATTGAGGCATTTATGAAACAAAGTTGTCCAACATGAATTGTAGCCATTTTAAAACATGGAACTTTGATGGTATAAGTAGTAATTTGAATTAAAATACAGTTCAGTCAGATTTATATTCACAGATTGAATGACTGGAAAGGAATATTTTCATTTTGTTGTCCTGGGGACATTCTAAATGTGTGAAAACAACTTTTCTACAATATGCAGGAAAATTCAATGAAACAGTAAAAGTAGCCCACTGTAGTCTGAGAGGCTTGTCCTGGTGATACTCTGAGACTTAAGCAACTATAGATCCTTTAGTATTCTTTGATTACAATTTTAAAAACATTTTAATAAGAACAATTACACACTCTAAGACTTCTGTGCTATTCTTGTAACAAGAAATTTAATAAGAGCATTTTTATAGACTCTACAGGATCCAGCAATTTATCTCTATTTCATAATGTATTTCCAAACCACTTGCTTTTAACTAGAAATATGCATAATTTTGACTTTGTGAAACTGCTTCAGTTATGGAATGGTATTAATGTCATATCAATATTGTTAATATCTTTGTTATTTATCATGTGACATATGCAACCTTATTTTTGTACAACTTCCTAGGTTCTAATAAATATTTATGATCAAAGTTAAAGGTTGTACATAATAAAGGACTTATAAATTACATATGGATATTTATAATTTGCTAATTTTCACTAGTTATTTTATATAAATTTTAAAAATCCACCTCCCATTGTTTGTAATATGTGCCCCTTCATTGTGAAAATGCTACATCTATATCCTTCTAAAATTGTTTATGTACAATATATTCCCTTTGACACTGTGGCAATTTTAATTTTCATGTAATATTCCAATGTTTTTCTAACGTCATGTTTCACTTTTCCATGGTCATGATGAGCTATGACAACTTAGAAGTTATCTCTGGTTTTATAAATTTCATAAGAAAGTCTTGACAAACACTTGGTCTTTGAAAAACAAAATTCTGATGTGGACATCTTATTTTAAGATGTAAAGTACCTCTTCTCCACGTCCCTCAATTTTGAGTTCCTCAATCCCAATTTTTACTTGCCCATGTACCTCTATCCTCAATTCCTCATATTCTTTAATCCTCAATTCCTCATTTGGAGGTGTCAAATTCCTCTTCTCCACGTCCCCTCAAATCTGCCTCTCTGGCCAGGAGTCCTTGGCCATTCATCACCCTCCCTGGCACACTCTAGCCTGTGGTCCATCACATCGCAGCTTACTTATCCTCTACATCAGTGCTTCTGAGCTCTTGGAGAAAATCACACAACTGCTCGGATGGATTCCAATTGCAAGTTATGGCTTTCACATCCACTGAGCACTCACAACTGCCTGGCAAACCTTCTGTGTTTTACTAGACAGCTCTCCTCTCCCAGTCTCAAATTGGCAATTTCAAATGTTCTCCCTCTCCTCACATTTCCTATCCCACCTCCTAATCTGTCACTTTCAACTCTAGACCTCCCTTCCTACAGAAAGAGGGAGAGAGAAAGAAAGAGAGAGAGGGAGAGAGAGCGCAAGAGAGCCAGAGTGAGAGCATGCACAAGAGAGTGCTTGCCTTAGACCCTGCTCATTGCTCAACAGGCCTCCTGTTGTAGGCCTGGCCCCCTCTATGTTCTGGAATCAGCTCTCCTCTGAGCATTGGTTCTCGCACTCAGACCTTCTTCCTCCTGTAATATTAACACTCTCTCTCTCTGCTTACAGTTTTCTTCCCACTAGGACTTACCTAACCAGGAATTACCCATATTAAAATAGACTTTCTTGACCTTTCTTATTCTACTTTCTCTAGCTTACTTTCTTCCCAATGTCTCAATTTCTTACATCTCACTCTCTCCCCAAATTACTAAAACTGCCCTTGCCAAGCTACCACTGGTCTCCTTTTATTGAATCCAATAAATGCTTCTTAATCTGTCTCGGTTAGCATTCTCACTGCCATAATTGAAAACGACTGAGCACACAACTTAGAGGAAGGGAGATTTATTTGCTCATAGTTTTTGGAGATTCCAGTCTACATCAGGCTGGATCTTGGAGCTCAGGGCACAATAGCGGGAAGCAAAGAGAGAAAGAGAGCAAGGGTTCTGCTTTCACATCACAGAGGCCAGAAGTAAGAGAGCAAGCAGGCAAGGGGATTCAAAGACAAAAGCACAGTCCTAAGGCCACACCCCCAGGGACCCACCTTCTCCAGGGCATCCCACCTGCCTATATTACCACCCAGTAAATCCATTACAATGGACTTATCCACTGATGAAATCACAATCCTCATAATTACATCAACTCTGAACATTATTACATGAGCTCTTCAGGGGACATTCTATATCTAACCATAACATAATCTGACTCTTGATCTTTTGAGTCGATGTGACACTTTTGATTTCTCTTTATTCTTTGCTAAAATCCTCGCTCTTTGTGTCTTCTATGAAACTGCACCCTCCTTGTTTTCTTCCCAAACTTTTCCATGCTCTTTCTTGGTCTTCAATCAAGTTGCTCTGCCAATGCAAGCATCCAGAGGCTCCACCCGCAACCTCCTTCTCCTCTCAAGTTAGACATTTTCCTTGGATGATTTATTTAGTTCACTTCCAAGATTCATTTACTCTCTCTATTCTGTTAGCCCCTGGAATGATAGTACAGATTTCTCTGCTGAAATTCAGATCTATATAAACAACTGTTATGAGACTTTTAAACTAGGATGTTAGCAGAGTCCTAAAATTCATGTGGTAAAAGCATAACTTGTCAGATATTCGTCAGGCCATGCCAAACCCATCTATTCTCTCCTGAATAGTCTTCCTTCTCAGTATACCTTAAATCTGTTGGCCTCTCTCCTGGCCTACTTCTGCATACATAATTCACATCACCGTCTTCATTATCCTTGGCTAGGTTTATTGCTGCCAGCTTGTCTCCCAGCCTCCTATGCTGTCCATCTACCAAACAGCACACTGCTGCCAGAGTGATCATTTTTTTTTTTTTTTTGCGGTACCGGGGATTGAACGCAGCGGCGTTCTACCTCCGTGCTACACCCCCGGCCCTATTTTTTATACTTTTATTTTGAAACCGGGTCTCACGAAGTTGCGGAGGGCCTCACTAAGGAGAGAGAGAGAGAGAGAGAGAGACAGAGAGACAGAGAGAGAGAGACAGAGAGAGAGAGAGACAGAGACAGAGACAGAGAGAGAGCTGAGGCTAACCACGAACCTGGATCCTCCAGTCTCCACCTCCCAAAGTACTGGAATTACAAGCGTGCGCCACCACGCCCGGCCAGAGTGATCATTTTAAAACATAAGTTTCCTTTTTAAATACTCCAATGCCTCTCCATGTTACTCAGGAATTCTTAACCTCCTGATCATGACTTTTAAGACCATCACAGTCTGGTCCCCACTTAGCCTTGCATCTCATCGCTTTCCACTGTTAGCTCTGTTGGCCACAATTCTAGTCAAATTGAACTCCCTGAAATCCCCTGCAAGAGCTGTGTTCCCTTTCCTCTCAATCCTTAGTACATATCAATAACATTTTCTAGGTGGCTCATCTCTACCTACTCAGCCCACCATCTTCCTCTGTGCAATCTCATTCTGTTTCCCCAGTCCTGATATAGACCTAGAGCAAACCTTTCTGTTATGCTTCCTGCCAAGGCACCCTGTGTTTCATTTCTTTCTTAGCATATACACTGCATCATGACTTTCTCTTAACTTATTTTTTTCTCCCTCTACCATGAGGGTAAGTGCTAAGTGAATAGTTTTGAATTAATGAAGTCATCCCACAGACAGACAAGCATTTATACCTTGCACATGTTTCATTTCCAAGGAAATGTGGAAAAGGAAAAATCTGTGTCCACCTTAGATGAATAAGTACATTCATTTTTTGTTTTTAGTACTGGAGGTTGAACCCAGGGGCATTCTACCTCTGAGCCACATCCCCATCCCATTTTATTTTTTATTTTGAAAGAGTCTTACTAAATTACTGAGAATTTCACTAGGTTGCTGAGGCTGGCCTCAAACCTGCAATCTTCCTGTATTGGCCCCCCAAATACTGGAATTATAGGTATGCACCACTATGCCTGGCTTAGTATATCCATTTAAATACAAGAAGCAAACATGACAATCTCTCATCATAAGGGATAAATGGGATGTATATGGACCCCTGGATGTGATTTAAGACCATCATACCTGGGGCTCCTCTTTCTTGCCATCAGCATTTATTGCCCACCAACCAGTGAGCTGACAATAGGAATTTTAGAAGTTGCTGTACACTCATATATGGCTCATGCTATCTAATTATGTAGTTCATAGACTCTCTCTCTACTAAGTAATATTATATTAATAAAACAGGACAGTGCAATAATCTGTACAAAGGCATGACCATCGATTTTGTAAGCAGCTGAAGATTAAGAAAATACTGGAAACAGTACCCTAACTAATTACACTTAATACTTATGAAAACTTTACAATTTTTTTATTAATGGAAATTCCTCTTTTTCCATTTGAATATACAAACTACAAAGTTATTTAACTCAATTCTTAGGCACAAATTTAGCATTTTATGCTTGAAGTAGAAAACCTAATAAGTTTTTCTTTCATCTTTTTCTTCTTCTAGTAACTGACCTTTCCTATCTACAACTCCATGTAGAGTCTTCAAGTCTATTCAGGGATTAGCCTGGTGACTTCTTATGTCAGTACTAAAATGTCACAGTTTTTTTTTTAATCACAGAAGTGGTATTACAACCTGAGCAAAAAAAGAAAAGGTGACACCTTCCCCACCTCATGATGCATAGGTACCAAACTACCTAGACTTGTTTTTATGAACTGATGCTCCACTTGTTCAGCCCAACTTGCTGAGAGAAAATAGGTTATCTTTCACAATGTAGGATTACCAGATACAATATTGGACACCAAGCTAAATTTTAATTTCAGATAAATGGTGAATAATTTTTACTACAAGTATGTCTCAAATATTAAGTGGGGCATACTTACACTAAAAAATATTCAGTTCATCTGGAATTCATATTTAATGAGGCATCCTGTAATTTTGTTTGTTAAATCCTAACTATGAGGGCTGCTGCTAGGAAGAATCACTTCAAAAGTCATTCTTTATTTCCTAACCAGCCACATCCCATCTCATCTTTGTGTGTACCTGTGTGTACAGTACTAGAGATTGAACCTAGGGGCACTCTACCATAGAGTTACATCTCCAGATCTTTATTTATTTTTTAAATTTTTAACTTTTATTTTTCGAGACAGGGTCTCATTAAGTTGCCCAGGCTGGCCTCAAATTTGTCAATCCTATCTCAGCTTCCTCAGTAACTAAGATTATAGGCATGCATCACTACACCTGGCTCCCCCATCTCATCTTTACTTGAAATGCCCTCCTAGAATTGTTGCCACTCAACGATGCAACAAGAAAGTATTTATCTCTTCAAGTCCGAGCTCACCTTTCTCATTTTCCATTGAAGGACAAGAAGTTCAGAGTTCAGTGAGAAGTTCAGAGTTCAGTGGTTTGAACAAGATCAACAGTAAAATAGAAAACTTGAAAGAGTTCTCAGTTTTATTGTTAGCTGCAAGCCCAGCATTCTGTCCACTGCTTAAAGGTCTTAGACAGAAAAAGCAGAGTAATTTTCTCCAGGAGTTGACTGACCAAGTGCAGCTAAGCTTGATTCGGTGAACCCCTCTTAGATAGTTATTGAACCCCTCTTAGAAAGTCTCAAGGTCATTTAAATATCCACTTAACTGAATATCATATCATATAATGCTAAGCAAACCAATGACTAACTCAAGAATAATGATATGGATATAGATGTGAAGCCAGGAAAAGTAGAAAAGATGGTTAGCAACTGGAGATGTCTATATGTTCATGGAACTGGAGATGTCCCTGGAGACCTCAAAATGTTCTCCTCAGAGCTATACAAGAGCCTTCATATCCCAATGACAGGATGTATGTGGTACACTTGATCCTTACCAATGTAATGGTGCATCTGAAAACAATCAACGTAAAATGATACACGTCCATCTGAACACATCCAACTTGTTTGTGCTTGAAGACAATTGCCTTTGTGGAATAAGTGTCTAGAACTGTTCTCCCCAAGAACTCTCACTCTACTACTCTAGCATAGCAAAGGCAAAACATCCATATATATGAGGGATGTTACATTTTCCTAATGGGTAATGTGATTTTAATACTGCAAAATCACAGGCATTTGATTCTCAAGACAACCCTTGGTGATGGTTAATTTTATGTATCAACCTGACTGGGTCATGATATTTGGTTAAACATTATTCTGGATGTGCTTGTGAGAGTGTCCCAGATGAGATCAACATTCAAATTGATAGATGTGTAAAGAAGATTACCCTCTCCAGTGTGTGTGGGACTCATCCAATCTGCTAAAGACTGAAATAGAAAACAAAAAAGTTGAGGAAGAAAGAATTTTCTGTCTTTGCCTGACTGTCCTTGAGCTGGGGCATGAGGCTCCTACTGTCTTTGAACTGGAACTGACTCTTAAACCATCAGCCCTACTAATTCTAAGGACTTCAAATAGCATATCTCAGCCTCCAAAACCATGTGAGCCAATTTCTTAGAATCATCTATCTATCATCTATCCATCTATCTATCTAATCTCCAGTTGGTTCTGTTTCTCTGATCAATATGCTCTTCTTTGCTGCCAAGCTCCTGAAGGATGCAGGAATCAAAGAAAGCAATGGAAATCATACTCTGAGCAAAGAAAGGTCTCATCATGCATGAAGATAAGGACCTGTGTGCTGTCTGTCCTGCAAGTAAGCTGCGATCAGGTGCTTTCCTTATTCAGGAGGTGGGATCTTAACAGCCATGTACTTTTGAAGAAGAGGGAAGCATGTGTACGTTGTGCTGGTGGCTACAGCTGGTGTGATATAAATAGGCACAAGGGAAAGGTAGCATTCATAATCAAAGGGACCCAGAGACTATGCAAAGAACCTGGCTTAGAACTAAACAGCCAACCCCAAAGTAGATCCAGTGCCCTAGTACATGTAACTTATAAAAATCAAATACAGAGAAAACTGGATTAGGGGCAAAAAGCCATAGAGATATCTAAGATTGAAATCAGAATTCTGTAAAGACAAAAATGTACAGTGTGCTGAAGCCAGCTCTTAGCTACCCAAACCAAATGTGCACCTCTCTACCCAACTTCATGTGCAGTGACCTCATGTTGGTAGTTTAAAAATGGCCAATATAGGAAAACTTATATATGAAATTAATAAATCCTACAAATGACTGGTGCTTTTTTTATTAACTTATTTTTTCTGAGAGCCAGATTATCAGCGCAGCACTGTCCACTATCTAAAACCTAGTAGAGAAAACATGACAGGGAACAGTACAAGAACAAAAGGCCCTGGATGGGTTTAAAGACAGAGTATACATAGTATGGCCTAGACCAGAGAATGTGTTCCTTGGTGCAGAGAAGGCAGCCTCAGAAGTAGAACTGGAAAGAAGGGGTCTGGTGTAATTTCCCCATACCTAAGAGCCCTATTTATTCAAATCTAATTCAGAATAAAATCTAAGAATATTATGTCAAATTACATTAAGGCAGAGAAAAGGGAGAAAGTGTGAACTTTAAGTATTATTTTGAAATCAATGTTCTATAAACATCCATTTTCATTTTGTTTGTTCCCTGAAAACTTTAAGATCTATATTTGATGTTCTAAATAATATAATGTCTAAGCTTAGTCATGATAGTTCCATATAAGGTTGCCAGAACTGGTACAGGAAATGGGAAAGAGATGCCAAAACAATTTAAAAAATGATGTAAAGCTAAACTTCACTCACTAAAAGAAACTAAAAGCTATCTGACCAAACACAGCTATAACTGGAGTTTGCAGAACTACACAAAACCCACACAATGGTGAAGCTCTCAAATGTAATAATGAAGGCCTCAGCCTGCATCCTCAGGGATAGCCCCTGAATTTGCTCAACAATATCAGAATTTCCCATTAATTTGCTTTCCTTGTAACTTCAAGACAGGGACAAACCTTAAACAATCTGTTTGCATGGGCTTTTTCACTTTAACAGGAGGTAACTGCTAAACTTATTCAAAAGAATAGGGAAAACACATTTCTTGCATTTCCTTTACCAGTTTTGCCAATCAAAATAAAGAATTTTAAGAACAACTCTAATTATGAAATTTCCTTGCTTGTGCAAGAAAGAGTATTCATCCCTTTGGCTTTAATGAGAAACTATTTCATTTACTATGGCAAACATAACAGTCATTTCATAGGATATGTAAAAGAATGACTAGGGATAATATTATAAACAAGTATGTGATATATTTGTTTATGTTGACTTTTCTACTTGGCGATTACATAAAATCCTTATTTGATATTTCTTCTGAAGAATTATACCTAAATCATAATTCACTGCTATCTCCATGTTAAAGTATATGTAAATAAATATATTTAGAGAAGAAAAATTATCTTTGTAATCAATCATTTCAAAACCGAAATGCTATAGTAGCTACCAAGTTTCTACAGGAAGAATTCAAGTCCAAACTTCTGACCCTGAATCCAGTGTTGTTTCTAGTACTAGGATACATTGTTTCTCTGAAAAAGAAATGCCAGCCTAGTATCGATTGGTTAGTTGTATAAAATATTAAAGTACATGATATTTAAAAATTCGGGCCAGGAGTGGTGGAGCACGCTTGTAATCCCAGTACTTTGGGAGGCGGAGACCGGAGGATCCGGGTTCACGGCCAGCCTCAGCTCTCTCTCTCTCTCTCTCTCTCTCTCTGTCTCTCTGTCTCTGTCTCTGTCTCTCTCTCTCTCTCTACTTAGTGAGGCCCTCTGAGACTTCATGAGACCAGGTTTCAAAATAAAGGATATAAAAAATAGGGCCAGGGGTGTAGCACGGAGGTAGAAAGCCCCTGGGTTCAATCCCCGGTACCACAAAATAAATAAATAAATAAATAAATAAATAAATAAATAAATAAATAAATAAAAATTCGGGTTGAGGGAAGGTAGCACAGGTTAAGTGAAAGGGAAACACTGTGAGGACTGGGTGATGTTATCTCCTACCTCCAGCAACCCAAAAGAGCCTCCGCTGGTATTCTCAACTAGGATAATCCTCAATCTCTAATCTTCCCCTAAATTCCTGCTGAGTGATTTTGACCAAGTATTCACAATTAGAAATTGCAAGACAAATGGACTCTAAAATGCCTTCTACCTATAAAATGTTCATTTTTAACCCCAGAGTCCCTTTCTCAGCCTTTTGAGTACTTTCCTATTCACTGGCTCACCAGGTAACTGCATTGCCTGTGTTAAAGGTGCTAGAGAATCTATATAGGATTTGTCTGGCATTTGTAATAAAATGTCCTGCTCTCTTTGGGTACATGAGATAGGTCTTTATACACTCCAACAGAGAGTGTTATAACTCTATCTCTACAGGTACAACCTTGCTTTAAATTATTTGCCCATAATGTAATTTCATGTTTTCTGGAACAATGGGCCTTGGTACATCAAATTTTTGTATCATTTTGACAATGAAAAGCAAAAGAAAGATAAAAAAATTTCTAATCTAATATCACTTATTCTATTTCTAGTTTACACTGACCTGTGTCCAAAATGAATTGTGATTATAAAAACTAAATCAACATGAAGGACAAGTTGCTGCACATGATTATGCAGGTGAAGTTCTGCACAATTCCCAAGGAGGCCATTCATGCTGTATTGTATGTAGATGGCTCACCTTCTGTAGCTATGCCATGTACAGCCTGCATGGCCATAATGGTGGCATCATTTTTTTTTTGTGGGTCTCATTTTCCTATAATTAGTTATAGGATGCAGGAATCAATCATTTGTGTTTTGTGTTGTTTGGCAACTTTTGACTTGCTCCCTTTATCCCCCCAGTTTTGCAAACTCGTCCCTTGAGTCTCAAATATACGGACGCCATTGCTAAAAAAGCCTTCACTGCTTGATCCCTGGTGACAGAGGGAAAATGTTCACCTGGAGACTATCAAAAGTAGAGATCTCTTAACTGGGAAGATACAGGCTCAAAATCCACAAGCAGTGACCTGAACATGTCATCATTATTGGACTCTGAACCACAGTTTCTTCAATTGCATGACAGTAGTAGATCCTATATAGCCTCAATGGGTTACTGCAGTGATGTAATAAAATTGAACTCTACAGGACCTCATATTGTGGGACTCTAAAGTAATTCCTATGATAGCCCTGAGATTTAATCCAATTCTTGACTTCCACATTCATGTTAATCTAAAGAATTTAAGCACAGCAGGCTGCCTACTCATGGAGAAACTAGTGTCAAGACTTGAGGAGAATGGAACAAAAACAAATATAAACAAATCACATTAAGAGAAATACAAAATAATTATAAAAAGTATAACCAAGAGAGCACAAATGTAAACAACAATAAAAAAAATTTCTCACCTATCAAATTGACAAAGATGAAAAACAAAGATTCCGTGTTGGAGAAATCAAAATGAGATACTATCACACATCACTTATAGAACTAAAAATTAGCATCATTTTGGTAAAGTAATATGACAGCAGGACATAGGACCATTGAAAAATTAATGCTTTTTAACCTAGGAATTTCACTTATAGGAATAAGGCTAAAGAACCCAGATATGTGCATGAAAATGTATGTATGAAAATAAATATACATAGGAACAATTGGCAAAAAAACCCAAAATTCTATATCCCTAATAAAATTATGATCCATCCATCCAATTTAATATAATGCAGAAAGTAAAATAATATTTAGTAGAATATTAAATGGCATGCAAAAAATTCTTACATAGTGTAAGGTGAGGAAGGCAGAGTAAAATGGCAATTTATGCAATATGGAAGCATGGGCTATAAATGACAATACTAGTGCTGGATTAACATATATAAACATGAGAGATTCCAAGATGGCGACTGAGAGAGACACCACATCGTGATTCCTCTGACACTCTGATCTCAATTGCTGTGAAAGCAGCTTCTTGACAAGAGAAGAAAAGCAGCAAAAAATTGAACTAAACAAAAAATTTGAAACATGACAGAATCAAAGCCAGAAGACAGAACAGAGGACCGTAAAGAGCTTCAAGAGCCTTAACTAGGGAATGGTGGTGGTGGCAGTGGCAGTGGCACCATCTTGGCCAGGCCATGCCAGCAACTGCCGGCATTGCAGCTTCCACAGACCACCAACAGGGAAGCCAGCAACCTGTTGTAAGTCCAGCAACTGCAGAGCATCAGTAAGGACAGTGAGCAGCAACTCGCTCCATGCTTCACAGAGTTCCGAATGGCAGCAGCGGCAGCGGCAGCAGTGCCATCTTGGCCAGGGACCACCAGCAGCTACCGGCATTGCAGCTTCCACAGACTGCCAACAAAGAAGTCAGTGACATGTTGTAAGGCCAGCAACTACAGAGCATTGGCGACAAAAGTGAGCAGCGGCTTGCTTCACACTTGACAGATTTGAACAGCGGCAGCAGTGGAGGTGGCGCCATCTTGGCCAGGACGTGCTGGCAGCTGAGAGGCCAGCAACATGTTGTGGGTCCAGCAACTGTGGATCATCAACGGCAAAAGAGGGCGGTGTCTTCCTCCATGCTGGACAGAAACCCAGGTGTCCGGAGGCCTGACCAGAACCTGGGGCAGCAATGAGCACACCCGCTCCCCCAGAGATTAAGAGCAGCACTCAACAAGACCGTAAGTTAATGAGCTGCCCCAGGAGGAGATCACCTAACCCTGCCAGAGGGGCTCACTTGGCAAGCAGTAGACTCGTGGGGTCTGAGACTTTGTAGATCACCTCTGCGGAGGTGGGACTGGGGTCTGCTGTAAGTCACTACAGAAGCTCAGATAAGCAGACAGTCCCCCGTGACATTTGGGCAGGACAGACCTACAGCCCACAAGTCACAGCGTGCTTGCATGGTTTCTGGAGATCACCACAGGTCACACAGTCATGGTACTCGGGGAAAAATCAGACCAACCCAGCATTCTCTGTGGAAAAGGCAGAGAGTTCCATGTTTACACAGAGTCGGGTCAAAGTGACATCTGCCGCTTCTGTAGGCACAAAGAGACACATGTCCTGGGTCCCAAACTGGTGACACCCGCCATTTGTGTAGACAGAGAGACACATAGGGACAGGCCAAGTGGAGAAAGCAAAGATGCACGCTTACAGTGGGAGGGGCACCAATGGCACTGGGTGCCTGCAGACCACAAACTGTCCAGCTCACACCTCTGAGTCTACTCCCTATTACAGAGGCAACAGATTCCTGCACCTTAACATCTGGAACTCATCAACATCACCAGTGCAGCGGGCAAAAGGAACCCAAAAGTAACTTCAACCCAATACAGATGGTCTACAGGCAGAACAACACTGGGGAAATACCAGACATAGATATCAAAGTTGATTTTAAAGGATAATAAGCACACAACACTCAACAAGGAGCTGAGAATAGCCATTCAGTAAAGGTCATTCACCTTTAAGGCTCACCTAGTAGCAAATATCTACCTCCAGAATAAGACACTATTAAGGGAGAGAGATTAGACATAGGAAACCTACAGAGTGAGAGAGTGCTACCAAAAGCAACAAAGACATAAACTTAAGAAACCTGAAATCATGAGAAGGAAGAATAGCAAAGAAACAATGAGCTCCCACAACTCCACAACATCGGAACTTGCCAGCACAGAAGTGCAAAGATTGCCAGAAGGACAATTTAGAACATTAATAGTAGAAATGATACAGGATTTCCAGAAAGAATTCAGAGAGAGCCTGAAAGGAATGAAGGATCAAATAAACAAAGAATCTGACACCCTGAACAGGAATCAAAAAGAAGTTCTGAAGGAAGTAAAGGATGCAATAATTGAAATGAAGGCATCAATACAAACTATCAACAATAGACTAGACCACATGGAAAACAGAATCTCACTCTTAGTAGATGACCTCTCCAAAAATGAACACACAGTATATAATTTAGAAAAAACAATTCAACAGGATGAATTGGACATTGAAGAGATCTCGGCCAATCTTAAAAGAGCAAACCTAAGAATAATAGGTATAGAAGAGGGAATAGAAGCTGAAACCAAAGGAATCAATAATCTTTTCAGAGAAGTAATATTAGAAAATTATCCAAACATAGAAAAAGAGGTCGACACACAGGTACAGGAAACATATAGAACCCCCACAGACAATCTCAGAGAAGAGGATTACCACACCACATAATCAAATTGACTAATGTAGAGGCCAAGGAGAGAATCTTAAAGGCAATGAGAGTAAAAGACCAAGTAATATTCAGAGGCAAACCAGTAAGAATCACTCCCAACTTATCAAACCAACTCATGAAAGCCAGGAGGGCCTGGAGCGACATATTCCAAACTCTGAAAGAAAACAATTTCCAGCCAAGATGTTCCTAGCAAAGATATCTACCAAATTTTATGGGGAAATAAAACCCTTCCATGACAAACAGAAGCTGAAAGACTTTATGTCTTCTAAACCAGCACTAGAGAAAATACTCAAAGAGATTAATTACAAAGAAGAAATAATAAAGAAATGCTAGAACCAGAGAAACAATGATTTTCCTCAAACGAAAAACTAGGCAAAAAAATCAAACACTACCTCAAACAGAAATTAAAACTCAAAATGTTAGTAATTAAAACTCATCTCTCAATAATCATGATGAATATAAATGGCCTCAACTCCCCAATCAAAAGACATAAGGTGGAAAAATGGATTAAAAATCACAATCTATATATATGCTGCCTGCAAGAAACACACCTTGCAAGAAAAGATACAAACTAAACAAGAAGGGATGGAGCAGGGTAATCCACGCTAATGGAACTTGAAAACAACCTGGAGTAGCAACTATGATATCAGAAAAATTAGACCTCAAAGCTAAACCTATCACAAGAGACAAAGAAGGTCATTTCTTACTGGTAAAAGGAACAATCCAGCAAGAAGATATAATGATAGTCAACATTTATGCCCCTAACATAGGTGCAACCACTTTCATAAAAGAAATTCTTCATGACATTAAATCACACATAGATCACAATACAATAATATTGGGAGACTTCAACACCCTCTCACACCACTAGATCAATCTTCAAGACAAAAAGTAAGTAAAGATGTCATAGACCTATGGAACACCATAAACCAAATGGACCTACTAGACACATACAGAATATTCCACCGAACTACAACTGAATTCATATTTTTTTCAGCTGCTGATGGTACCTTCTCTGAAATGGACCATATTCTAGGCCACAAAATGAGTACTACCAAATTCAAAAAATGTGATATAATCCCCTGTGTCTTTTCAGACCATAATGGAATGAAACTAGAAATCAAGTATAAGAAGACCCAGAAAAACATCATAAACACATGAAGACTGAACACCACACTGCTGAATGGATCACAGAAGGAATGAATTACAGAAGAAATAAGGAGATAAATTAAGAAATTCCTAGAAACAAATGAAAACAGAGACACAACATATCACTGGGACACTCTGAAGGCAGTATAAAGAGGAAAATTCATAGCACTGAGTGCCCACATAAGAATAGAAAATAACCAAATAAATAACCTAATGACACACCTCAAGGCCCTTGAAAAACAGGAACAGTCTAACCCCAAAGCCAGTAGAAGACAGGAAATTATTAAAATCAGAGCAGAAATCGAAGACATAGAGAATAAAAAAATTACAAAAAAATAAAAAAAAACAAAAGTTGGTTCCTCAAAAAAATAAACAAGATAAACCACTAGGTAACCTATCTAAAAGAAAGAGAGAATCAACCCAAATAACTAAAATAAGAGATGAAAAATATGACTTACCACAGACAGCATAGAAATCCAGAGGATTATCAGAAACTACTTTGAAAAACTATACTCCAACAAAATGGAAAACCTAGAAGAAATTGACAAATTTCTAGACATGTACAACCTTCCTAAGTTGAATCAAGAAGTTATAGAAACTTTAAACCAACCAATAGCAATCAAAGAGATGGAAGCAGCAATAAAGAGCCTACCATCAAAGAAAAGTCCAGGAACAGATGGTTTCCCAGGTGAATTTTATAACATCTTTATAGAAGATCTAATCCCAATACTCTTTAATCTATTCTGAAAAACAGAAAGAAGCGGGACTGTCCCAAATACATTCTATGAAACCAACATCACATTAATATCAAAACCAAATAAATACAGATCAAGAAAAGAAAACTACAGGCCTATATCATTGATGAACTTAGACGTAAAACTTCTAAACAAAACACTAGCAACATGCATTCAAAACCACATCAAGAAAATCATACACCATGACCAAGTCGGGTTCATCCCAGGGATGCAAGGTTTGTTCAACATATGAAAAACAATTCATGTAATCCACCACATGAACAGAACTAAGGAAAAAAATCACATGATCATTTCAATAGACACTGAAAAAGCATTTGACAAATTTCAACACCCACTCATGAAAAAAACACTGCAAAGAATCAGAATAGAAGGAACATACCTCAACATCATAAAGGCAATATACAATAGGCCCACAGCCAACATCATATTGAATGGGGAGAAACTTCTAGAGTTGCCTTTAAAAACAGGAACAAGACAAGGATGTCCACTATCACCACTCCTCTTCAATAGAGTACTTGAGACTCTAGTCAGAGCAATATAGCAAAAGAAGGAAATCAAAGGAGTGCAAATAGGAAAAGAATAACTGAAACTATCTCTATTTGCAGATGACATGATATGCTTAGAAGACCTAACAAACTCAATCATGAGACTTACAGAACTGATTAACAAATTCAGCAGTGTTGGATACAAAATTAATATTAAAAAATCAGAAGCTTTTCTATATGCCAAACATAACTCCACTGAAAGAGAAATTCAGAAGACATTTCCAATCATGATATCTCCCAAAACAATAAAATACTTAGAAATAAACCTAACCAATGATGCAAAAGACCTCTACAAGGAAAATTATAAATCATTGAAAAAAGAAATTGAAGAAGATCTTAGAAGATGCAAAGATCTCCCATGCTCTTGGATAGGCAGAATAAATATGATCAGAATGGCCATTCTTCCAAAAGTGATCTACACATTCAATGCAATACCCATTCAATTACCAAGGTCATTCTTCACAGACATATAAAAATCAGTCCTTAAATTAATTTGGAACAACAAAAAACCCAGAATAGCCAAATTAGTCCTCAGCAACAAGAACCATGCAGGAGGCATCACAATACCTGACTTCAAACTATACTACACCACCATAGTAATAAAAACAGCATGGTATTGGCACAAAAGCAGACACATAGACCAATGGAGCAGAAGACTCAGAAACAAATCCGCACACTTACAGCCAATTGATTTTTGACAAAGGAGCCAAAAACATACACTGGAGAAAAGATAGCTTCTTCAACAAATGGTGTTGGCCAAACCTGTTAACCACATGCAGAAAAATGGAAGTAAGCCCCACTTTTTCACCCTGCATAAGAGTCAATTCAAAATGGTTCAAATATCTGGAAATTAGACCAGAAACCTTCCAGCTACTTGGAGAGAAGATAGGTCCAACTCTTCAACACATAGGCACAGGCAAATACTTCCTCAACATGACCCCAAAGGCACAAGAAGTTAAAAAGAGGATCAATACGTGGGATTGCATTAAACTGAAGAGCTTCTGTACAGCAAAGGAAACTATCAAGAACCTCAACAGGGTCAACACAATGGGAAAATATTTTTGCCAGCTACTCCTCTGATAGAGGACTAATATCTAGAATATACAGAGAACTCAAGAAACGCACTGCTAAAAAAAAAGCCCAATCACAAAATGGGCAAGTGAACTAAATAGACACTTCACAAAAGGAGAAATACAAATGGCCAATAAATGTATGAAAAATGTTCAACATCATTAGCAAGCAGAGAGATGCAAATCAAAACTACCCTGAGATTTCACCTAACCCCAATTAGAATGGCAATTATTAAAAACACAAACAATAACAAATGCTGGTGAGGATGTGGAGAAGTAGGAACCCTAACACACTGTTGGTGGGATTTCAAATTGGTACAACCACTTTGGAAGACAGTGTGGAGAATCCTCCGAAGATTGGGAATGAACCGACCTTATGACCTAGCAATACCACTTCTATGTATCTACCAAAAAGAATGGAAACCAAATTACCAGACTAGTGCATGTGTATCTATGTTCATAGCTACACGATTCACCAGCCAAGATGTCCATCAACAAATGAATGGATTACAAAACTATGGGATATGTACACAATGGAATTTTTTGCAGCCATCAAGAAGAACAAAATTATGTCATTTGCAGGGAAATGAATGGAATTAGAGAATATTATGCTAAGTGAGATTAGTCAGTCACAAAAAGTGAAAATTTGGATGTTCTCC
>PVJS01005518.1:19304-63938 GCA_004027185.1 Glis glis
TAGGGAGAATAGGGCATAGGGGGGACTCCAGACAAAGATGGAGAAAACCTTAGATGAGTAAAGAAGGCAACCTAACTGAGGGAGATGGGAGGGGAGAAGAGGGAAACACCCTAATGCACAGGATGTACATACACAAACTTATCAAAGTCAACTACTATGCTGAACAGGAGAAGGAGGGAAGGGGGAGGGAATTGGGGTGGGAATTGGGGGAGGGCTAAATGAGTGATGTGTGCATGTATACTTCTACCACTCCGAAACCCATCAAGATGTATGATTACAATGAACCAATAAATAAAATAATAATAATAATAATAAAGAAATTTAAAAAGCAAACAAATGTAAAAAATGTATGAACATGGCATTTTTAATGTCTGGCTGAACACACAGAAAATTAATAAGAAATGAGAGAAGAGTAGCAAACAAAACCCACAGATGTATGAGAACACCTGAACTTGCATTTTCCAGTGTGCTAACTCCTCTGTCTAGAGACTGAGTTCTACTGAGTCACAGATATTAAAGTCAGGAGACAGCCTGTGGTCCTAGTAGGGGTCAGAAGCAGACAGAAGATTTCTCCATTACCTGAAAGTTAATGTTTTCAGGGACTGATCCAGGTGGGACAAAGGTGCACTTTAAAGAACATCAGTGAACAGATTTACTGTCTCAGCTAGAACAAAAAGAAAGGAGAAAAGGAAGGGGAGAAGGAAAATTAGACCAGAGAATTTGCAATTACTAGAGGAGGGCATAGGACCAACTCTCCAACATATAAGCACTGGCAAAAACTTCCTCAATAAAACTCCCAAAGCACAGGAAATAAAAATAAGAATCAATAAATGGAATAGCATTAAATTAAAAAGCTTCTCCGCAGCAAAGGAAATCATCAAGAGTGTAAAGAGAAAGCCTATAGAACGGAAGAAGATCTTTGCCAGCTACTCATTTGATTAAGGGCTAATATCTACAATATACAAAGAATTTTAAAAACTTAATACTAAAAGAACAAATAACCCAATCAAAAGACGGGCAACTGGACTGAATAGTCATCTCTCAAAAGAAGAATTACAAATGTCCAATAAATGCATGAAAAAATGTTCAACGTCTTAGCAATCAGGAAATGCAAATTAAAACAACACTGAGATTCCATCTAACTCCAGTTAGAATGGTAATCGTCAAGAATACAAACAACAATAAATGCTGGCCAAGATATGAGGAAATAGGAACCCTTATACACTGTTGGTGGGACTGCAAATTTGTACAGCCAATAGGGAGATCAGTATGGAGGTTTCTCAAAAGACTAGAAATGGAACCACCATATGACCCAGCTATAGCACTCTTGGGAATCTTTTCAAAGGAACTGAAGTGAGAATATTATAGTAACACATGCATATCTGTATTTACAACAACACACTTCCCAATACCCAAACTATGAAATGAAAAGAACTGGAAGAATTTTTTTGCAAAAAATGCCTATCTGATAAAGGGCTTATATTCAGAATAAAAGAACCCAAAACAGTAGTAAAAACAATCCAATTTCTTTAAATGAGCAAAAGATTTGACAGAAACTTCATCAAAGAAGATATGGATGGAAAACAAGGACATGATAAGATAGTTAGCATACTCAGTTATCAGGGAAATGCAAATTAAAACCCCAAGAAAGTATCATTTTTAACTAAATAAAAAACACCCTAACACCCTGACAATGCCAGTGTTTATTGCTGGTAAGAATGGTGAAAACAGCATATGACCTAGCCATCGGATTCTTCAAGGTATTTACCCAAGTAAAATGAAAACATATTTATATGACCAGTACGCAAATATTTATAGCGGGCTTATTCATAATTGCTCAAATATTCCTCAATGGGTAAACAGAGGCAGAGAAGAGGTAGGATGAATTCATTTTCATCTATTCATAGTAGAGACTACAAAGCTACACATTACAATATTCTTCCTGCTTTCCTTTAGAAAACAGGTATTTTAAAATTTTGTGCATCTTTCTGTATTTTCCAAATTATGCTTAAGGCTCCTATTATGTTTAGAGTCTGATAGGGAAGTTAAAACAACCCCCAGACACGCGGGGCGATGCGTGGGAGAACCTGTGGCCCTCGAGGCTGTGGGCGGGTGGGGCCTCGGGATGAAGGTCCCCCCCCCCGCGCCCCGCGAGCGCTCAGACCGCGCGCCCTCCCTAGGGACGTTTGGAGCCAGCGGCGGCTGATGCTGCAGCTGGGAGGAGCCCAGAGCTTCGCCCAGCCCTGCCCCACTGGGCTGAGCCGCAGCTGGTTTAGGTAGGTAGAGCTGGGTTCTGCCCAGGTAAAACTCAGTGCACTGGCTTGATCGAAGAAAGGGAGATGACCCCGGGGCAGGACAATTTGCATATGTTGGAAAACAAGAGCTGCCCTCTTCCTCCACCTGCGATGAGGAAAGATAACCCTGAAAGGTAGTCAAGACATGACCTTATAGGCAGTTAGAAAACAGGGCTCTCCAAAATGGTACCCACTAGGCTACTCCCGCACACCCCACCCTGTCCCACTTTGATGAGAAGGAAAGGCTAAGATCCTATTTGGTTTCTGAGTAGCAGATTATTTGGTTTGGTTTTGTGCTATCCTAACTTGTATTCTCTAATGAAGTGTATAATTTGAGGACGCCCACTTCTGGGCAAGTGAGATATGATGACTATTTCGGAGTCGGATTTCACTTATCATGTGCTACTGTGTGAGCTGTTGTCCCCTTGACTCATGGTATTACTGTGATCGAAGACATGAAATGTGATGGAGCAGGGTTTTAAGGGAACACTGAGCTCCCACTCTCCAAAACACAGACCACATCATTTTTCAAATGTTTGATTGTGAATGAGTGAATGAAGGAACGAACGAACGTCTTTCACAAGGAGCCTGCCACTCAAAGGGGGTTCAGCATGATCAGTGAAAAATAGCTGTCAAGATTTATTTAATAAAATTTACATTTTATATTCCCATAAAATAGTTATAGGCATCAGTAAGGGTCTCTGCTTTTGAAACACTAAGTACTTGCCATTCTTAGTGAGCCACTAGTTTGAAATAAATGCATGAAAACTTATTTTGGATTGATAAGTATCTTTGTTTAACCTCTATTAAATTTAATTTAGTAAAAATATTATTCTACACACCAAAGGGCCTAGGGTCTTTTCGATTTCACCAATGAGACCTTGGATACATAAAAGTGCTCTCTTCAGTATTATTGCAGACTAAATGGACTATTTTCTTCCAATGTAAAAATAAAACAAAAATATGTTGCAGCACCTCCCCTACCCTCCTCCTCCTCCTTTCATGTGTGATAAAGGCTCAAGATTTTGTAAAGGGAGAAGTAAGTAAAGGCCCCCCCAAAAAAAGAATGTACTGGGAGCAAGAAATAGGCCGGAATGCTTCAAATTGCCCAACTCTGCGCACAGCCTGTAGTTTTCTTCATTGTCCTGTTTTGAGTAAGGGATGAAATATTGCTGCCGATATGGGAGAAAAAGATCCAATTGGAGGCAAGCCTACTGGATGCCATCTCAGTGAGGATCAAATCAAATTTAACCCTCTTTTGCACAAGGCCAACTTAAGTTGGAGAGTTACCATAGTGTGTAATATAAGTACATAATCAAGACAGAACTGTTCCCCAAGTGGACTTTTCATTGAATTATCTGTTTGACATCATTCAATCTGTTACTCATTTGTATTATAACCAAATGGTTAAAACTCCCAGTCTGGTCATTTTCAAAGAGAAATAATTTTAAAAGTCATTCCAAAAAATCCCCCCCCTTTTTTTTTTTTGCTTTGCCATAGTTAAGAATGGAAAGGAACTAGTTGTTCATGGTCTGAATGTTGAAACCAGCATCATAAGTTGCAATTAATTGCAACTTAAAAGAAAGCAACAAACAAGCATGAATCCTGACATATGGGACCTTAACATGATCTCAGGGCATAAACCCAAGTTTATTACTTACCGTGGAGGATTTTTTCCTCGTTAAGATAAACAATGACTAAAGCTACATTTCTCTACATAGAATTTGATGGCAAGTTTTTTTCCTTTTTCTTTTCCTTTTATGTGACACATCAGTTCAAAATAGATGAATAGGTGCCCCAACAATGGTAGGACAGTGTAACAAAAGTGATACAAACACCATATGCTCAAGGGTTTTTAAATCCTTTTACATCAGGGAGCCCAGAATTTTGTGTCTCAACTAGTGTAGAATATATTGAGTCATCTTCTTGGAAAGTAACATTCAAGTTGTAACATTTTGCACCTATAAACAGCCTTGCTGAAAATTTTCAAGGATGTTATAAAATAAAATATTACAGCAGTCTGGCTTAAAAATCACCAAAATAGAGACTAAAATTTATCACAGCTCTGGCTAAAATTCAAAATATACATGATAAATGAACACAAGCCATCTGTCTAATAGAAAGAACACTTCCTAATTGTCTAATTTTTAAAAATTACTGAGCAATAACAGTAATAATATAAATGACAATAATGATTGGATAATAGTTAACCTTTATTGAACACTTACTGTTATCAGGCAACCTTCCTCCATTACTTTTCTCAAGAACCTCACGAGGCAGATATTATCATTAACCCCATTTTGTAAATGAGGGATGATGGCTATGACTGATATCAGCATTATTCCAAATTCTCTATATAAATGTGAAAATTGCTGTAAAATAACTTGAAGGTAAAGATTCAGCTTTACCTCCACATTTTAAAGCCTTCAGGGATAAATTTATTTACATATTATATGACTTGATATACATCTATGTATATCTATGTACATCTATTATGAAATGTGCAGACTCCTGTATTTGAACCACAAATATTTCACAGTTTGGGCAACTTCAAAAGGTAATTGAGCTGATTTGATACAGGATAAGTGTTAGAATATGTCCCTTTAACCTTAATGAGTAGAAATTGAAACTGAAGTCATACTACAATCTAGAATTGAAGAAGTGGAAGATTAATGTGGCTTTAAGTAGACAATTTAGAAGGAAATATTTCAGGAAGACCAGCATTATAATTACTGAATAGAAATTAGAGCTCCTGATTTCAATACCTTTTTGTAGATGAATTGGTTGTTCTATCTTATGATTTGTTTTTAGATTTACTTAAATAAGTTGTACATATGCCTTTCAAGAGTAAGCATTAGTATATGTAATTGACATTTTTAAAAGATTAAATTTCTTTTTTCTTTTTTTAAAGTATGCTTTTATTGGTGCATTATAGTCTCACATCATAATGAAAATCTTATTGACAGTGACATACATGCACACAGTACTTGGTGCCCCCCCGCCTCCCCATTTCCCCCCTTTCCAATACAGAATACTGAGATTGACATTGGTATATTCTCATATGTACACATAGTTAATGGTAGTTTCTTTCTACAGAAAGGAATTGTTTATAACTATTTGAACTGATGTTTTTAAGATGTGTTTGAAAATACAGACTTGAAAATATTGGTCTTGCTTTTCTTCAGACACTTTAGCTTATTACTTATGAGGATGATAGCGCCACATGTTACTGGAAAAGTTACTGGCACTCAACCTGGCTCTGTGTTTCTCCACTAGAATAACTCTCCTTAGGAAATCCCACATTGTGGGTGTTCATCTGATTCCACATGCATGAATGCTTCAGTGCTCTCCCACCAGTTCGCACTTAAAATTCCTATTAGCCGGCATAACTCAAGCAAAAGAATTCAATGCTGTCTTTAAAGATCATCTAAGTTATAGCTTGAGAAGACATTGTATTGTCACCCCTCCTCCCCCCAAAAAGTGTGCATTTAACTTGTTACAAATCGGCTCAATTTTGTTAACTTGAAGATGTGAGGAACAAAACTATGGCATAATAACTACCTCACATCGCTGTAGAACAGAAATTTGGAAACCTTAAGTTAAAGGTGTTGAAAAAAAGGATTGTAACAGCCCCATGGTCTCCACATTGACTTTCAGTACACAATCTCAAATCTAATATATATGTAGCCTAAATCTAAGCTCTCTAAGGAGATATGTGTGTGTGGCACATGTGTGTAAGTGATCCTCCTCAGAGAAGTAGGATAATGGAGGGATAAACATTTAGAAGGCCTCTAAGTCACCTTAGGAATTAGGTTCCAGGCTGAATTAAAGGTTCCCAAAAGTTGAGATCTCTCAGTTTCATCTTTTATATTCACTATAGTAGATAACAGTGAAGGGGACATCAAATACTAAGGTCACTATCACACTGAGGGGAAAAACTTGATACACATTAAAATTGACACTTAGCTAGGTGTGGTAGCACACACCTGTAATCTCAATACCTGACAGACCAAGACAGGAGGATCACAGGTTCGAGGCCAGCCTCAGCAACTTGGTGAGATCTTGTTTCAAAATAACAAATAAAATAGGGTTAGAGGTATACCTCAGAGGTATAACGCCTCTGAGGTTCAATCTCTAGTACCATGCACCAAAAACAAAAAGAAAAGAAAAGAAAACAAAACAAAACAAAGAAACACCTTTTATAAATGTAAACATTTCAACTCTACAGAAAAACTTCAAAATGTTGCCCATACAATCATTGACCAATTCTATGAATGTAAAAGCAGAATTTCATCATCTGCAGTTGCCATTTCTTCTCCCATCTTTCTCTCAAAGATCCTGCCTTCCATGGAACTTACATTGCTCTGTCTGCTGCCGCAGAGTTTCATTGACCAGTACCCACACTAGGCTGGGAGCCTGGCTTTGTTCTTATCTTTCAAAAGGTGTTTCTTCTGTAACTTCTGTTTTCCACTTATCTCTCTACCTCCCCTCTCTCCCAATTCTCAATAGTTCTTCATTCATCCAGGTCTTTCATATGTATACTGTGCTCTCAAAAATAATGGGCTAGAGTTTGAGTACAGGGGAAAGGCGGTACTGTTTGTACAAGTTCCTCCAGAGCTTGATTCATCTCTGCCTCCAGGCTGCAGAGCGCTGCTGCTGTCTGCGACAGTCACACCTGGAGATGTTCAATGCTGGTATTGGTGATTCAGATGTAGATGATGGCGGAAGCAGACAATTTATTTTTGTAGAAGAACACGCCAAGTATGCTCTTGCAACCCACTTCTTATTGATTAATGGAAGTTCCTTGTATATTCTGAATATGAATCCATGGCAATTATATGTATTCCAGTTATATTTTCCCCCTTCTGTAATTCGTCCTTTCACCTGTTCCTGATGTGTTTTTGATGTGCATGAGTTACTGCAGGTTCAGTAACCCTTACCCAAAATGCTTGGGACCAGAAGTGTTTGGAATGTCATATTTCTTTCAGATTCTGTAACATTTACATACATATAATGAGATATCTTATGGAAGGAATCCAAGTTTAAGCATGAAAGTTATTTATGTTTCACAGACACTTAAAATTTATACAGTATTTTTAATGGATCTGCATTTGGATTCTGACCTGTTACATGAGGATTTTCCATTTGTGGTATCATGTTGGAGCTCACAAAGTTTCAGATTTTGAAGTTTTGGATTTTCAGATTAGGAATGTTCAACTTGCATTCATGATATAATTTGGTTTATTATTTTAAGAATTTTGTCCTACCCTAGTCATGAAAATATTCTTTCTTCTAAAAGCATCAATGTCTTTTTTTACATTTAGCTTTACCATGCATTTTGAATCACTATTATGTGTATCCTGTAAGGTAGGAGTCAATATTCACTTTTGGGCAGTTCACTTAGTCCAGCACCATTTATTTAAAGACCATGATTCCTGCCGTTGCATAGCAAAGTCACTTGTCAAAAATTAAATGATTTGTGAAACTATTTCTGGATTGTTTTTTTGGTTTTGGTGGTGCTAGGGATTGAATCCAGAGGCATTCTACCTCCGAGCTACACCCCCAGCCCTTTTTATTTTTTATTTTGAAACAGGGTCTTGCCAAGTTGCTGAGGGTCTCATTAAGTTGCTGAGGTTGGCCTCAAATTTTCTATCCTCCTGTTTCAGCCTCCCAAGTATTTGGATTACAGGCATGCACCACCACGTCCGGCTCAAATTTTTTATTCTGTTCAGATTACCTAATTGCTTATCCTTGTATCAAAAACTATCTTAATTACTACAGCTTCATGTACAATAACTCCCAATAACTTTCTGTTTAAGTTTTCCAACTGTATTCTTCTTCAAGTGTAGCATGGTTTTTATTGGACCTTTGTATGTAAAATGTGAAATTTGTTGTGTCTTGATTTATGAGTGAGCCATGGTCAATTTTCATAAAGATTTCAGCTGCACTTGAAAAAACCACTCTAAGGTGGTTCAGTGAAAGATTCTACACTTGTCAATTAGGTCAAGTTTGTGATTTTTGTTACACAGAGCTTCTATATTCTTAAGAGTATTGTTTTTTCCTTTTTATTTTTTATTTTTTCTCTGAAATTCTGTCAGCCATTGATAAAGATGTATTAAAATTTCCCACTATGATCAGAGATTTGTCTATTTATCCTTTTATTTTTCAATTTTTCCGTTTGTGTATTTAAAGCCATGTTATCAGCAATAACATTTAAAAGTGTGCTATCTTCTTCTTGTCTAGTCCCCTTTTGATTATCAAATATCCTTCTGTATCCATTAAAGTACAGTCAACAAACAGAAACTAGACTCAACAGAATTATAACAAGGGATTGTTAACTGGATGAAAAGGAATTGATAACTACTAACGGGGGCAGAAAGTGAACTGGGAGGACTGCAATATCCTTAGAAATAAGGTAACACAGAGAAGGAAGTAGCCTGGAACTGCAGAGGATTTACTGCAAGGCAAGGCTTGAACTCTGGGGTAGAGTGTGGCTGTCTGGGAACTCTCTAAGGTGGGGTTTATTTGCCTCGAAGCTGGGAGAACAGCATGGCTGTGGTAAAGAAACTTGCCCAAAGGATCCATCTGCTGAACTGTGAGGGCCACCATGGCAGTGGTAAGCCCTTCCTGGACCCCTGCAAACCAATGCACTTGCTGCTGGTGGAAACAGAACATCAGAAGAAGGGAAAGTCCTTTCTCCCTATTCCAGCTTTGCAGTGTTTCTCTGCCACCCTCTAATGGACAGAGTCTCATTTCTAGCCAGCTGGAAAAATAGAAAAGTAGTCTACAGAATTCAGTTCCAGCATCACAGTACAGGGAGAAGTGTGGGTTTGGAGCTGACAGACAATTAACTACTAATAACGAGCACACCTTCTTTATTTCCAGTAACGCTTCTTGCCTTACTGTCTGCTTCGTCTGATGTTAGTAGAGCCATTCTCTTATCTTGGAGGATGGTTGCCTGCTACACCTTTCTGCATGGTCTTATTTTCAATTTTCCTGTGTTTTTATATTTAAGGTACTCTATCTCCTAATCAAATTATAGTTGGGGTTGGTAATTTTTTTCCAGTGTGACAATCTTAGACATCATTGGAATCTTTAGTAATTTTGAATGTTAAAGTTGTAACTAGTATATATATATATATATATATATATATATATATATATATCATATTGCTATCTGATTTTTATTTGATCCTTTTTCATTTATTTCTTATTCTTTTTAGAGTAATAAATGTATTTCAATTTTATATACTAATTAGTTATATATTCTTTTGTATTCCTTGGTTTTTACCCTGTAAATTACAACATGAATCCTTGATTTATCAAAATCTAATATAAATAATTATTTTACCATATCCCTAAAATTTTGAACATTACCATTTACCTCTACCATCTTTTGAATCATGGTTGCCATTCTTTTTTCATTCTACACACAATTTGACCTTGCAGAATTGTTTCTTTTCTCATTTACGTGCATGTTGGTGAGGGGGCTTCTGTGGGACATGATCCTGTTTCTATTTTTTCTCAACAGATGTTCTGATCTGCAACTCTGCCTCATCCATAAGCAGAACTTCTTATGTGTTCGGGAAGTGCTCTACCACTGAGCTACACCCCCAACGCCCCATGATGTTTCTATTACTTTTAATATTGTCAATTGACAACCAGTCAATATTCATTTCTACATGTGTATTCTACATATTGACCTTTTCTCATCCTTCACTTCCTCCCACAATTCTCTGGTGCTTCTGCTTCATTCTGACTTGGTATCCCTGTGGGGCTCCAAATACACTTTTTAAGAAATTTTCATTATGTTTCACACTCTAGAGTTATTTTCGATGTTTCATATTTTCACCACTATTTCACTTCTCTGTTTAAATTTAGATATTCCCTATTATTTCTTGAATTTACAAATCCTGTCTTCTGCATCTAATCTATTGTTTAATCCAATGAGTTTATTTCAGAGAGTATATATCTCAGTGCTAGAATGTGTGTGTGTGTGTGTGTGTGTGTGTGTGTGTGTGTGCATGCGCACGTGTGCGTGTGCATGGTACTGGGAATTGAACCCAGAGGCATTCTACTTCCAAGCTACACCCCAACCCTTTTTTTAATTTATTTTTTGTTTGTTTTGAAATAGGGTATCCCTAGGTTGCTGAGAATCTCGCTAAGTTGCTGAGGCTGTTCTTGAACCTGCAATCTTCCTGTCTCAGCCTCCCAAGTACTGGGATTACAGGTGTGTGCCACCCTGCCTGGCTAGAATTTTTATTTAATCCTTTTTAATAGATTGCAGTACTCTCTAAAATCTTTATCACTTCTCCCTCTGTTGTCTTGAATATATTAGAGCTATTTTAAATCCCACAGGTGTGTTTCTATTGTCTACAGTTTCTCTTGTGCTTTTTGTTTTGTTCATGTGATTTCAAGAGGGTTTTGCATAATTAATATTTTTCGATTAAGTGCTGGATATTATGTACAGAAAATTATAGAGGATCCATGTGACGTGTCTTCTGCCACAGTGGATTAGCCCTTCACTAGGCATGTAACAATGGTGGTTCGTCTTCATTTAATCAGGGACTGATCCACATTGAGGCTGAGTTGCAGACCTGAAAAGGACCAGGTTTCAAGCGTTTCAGCTGAAAGTCAAGTTGGGTATTTCTCCAAGGCCCTTCTTCCTGTGTATCTTGTCTAACAAGACTGCCAAAATTTTACCTTGCTTCTCAAGTGATGTTCACCCTCCTCCCCAGGCCTAGAAGTGTCGAATGGCCTCACAATAAAAGCAGTTTGTAAAAGCCAGTTCACTTTGAGGAAGAAGTTATGCCCTCCCCATTTCTCATTGCCTTCCCCGCTTTCCAGGACACTCAAACAGATCATGTGGTACATGATCCTGTTTCTATTTTTTCTCAACAGATGTTCTGATCTGCAACTCTGCCTCATCCATAAGCAGAAGTCTCACGTGTAACAGAGAAGTTTAAATGATACCATTTGTCAGGTTCAGATTGTCAAAATAGTAATTTCAGAAGTGTGGCTTTGTTTTAAAGTATGGCACACATCAAAACTTTTTCCTAGCAGTTCTTTGACGCTATGGTTCTTTCTAGCTGCAATCAACTGGGAAAATATTAGTGAATGATTAACATACAATCAGTTCTCAAATATTTCTCAGTACCTTAAGCTTTTAAATCTTCACTAAAGGTAATTGAAATGATTGAAAAAGTTAAAAAATCTCTAAATTATTTTTATGTCTCCTTTGTCTTAATTCCAAAGTTAATTTCTCCCTCAGACGAATGCAATTCTACAAAACCGTAACTTATGACAGACAAGGGTCCAGAATAAATCTTCAAATAATTGTATTTTTTAAACTATACAAGTGGAAAATTAAATTATTATATTTTTCCTAGGGAAAATATCAAACCAAAAATCTTGCAAAGAATAGGCGAGTCTCTCTCTTCTCTCTCTCTCTTCAGATTCTGTGATAACCATCATACCATCATACAACATTGCATTATTCATTTTCAGTCAAATCATATTTTTAAAAATCTTATCCAGCTGTGTTTTCAAGTGTTTCAAGTTTCATCCCTTTATTCTTCAAATTCTAATGGAAAGGACAGTTATAGAGTTAAGTTAAAATGCATTATAAGTTTTATTATACAACATGTTTAGAGATTAGGGGATGTCTATTTTCACTCTGTGCCTATCTCCATCCCACTCCAAAGATAGTTTACACAAATTCACAATCATCTTGGGTGAAAATAAACATCCAATTTAGACTCAGGGGAGAATAATTTATCTTCTTTCCTCAAATTTTAGATGTGAGGTAACAGTGGCAACTATTCATTATTCATTCATTATCCATGGTGTTCCCGTTTAAACTGATAATGCACTATTTCATGGGTATATGATAGTATAGGAAAGTAGGTCAGTTATCTCTGTTTGTGATGGATGTTCCCTCATTGCACACATAGGTTTTAGTCAGCATCCTCACTGCTGTGACCCAAACACCTGACATGCATAACTTAGAGGAAGAAAGATTTATTTGATTACCATTTCAGAAGTTAGGAAGGTCTCAGAGGTTTTAGTCCATGATAGTCCAGCTTCCAAGCAGGAACCACAGTGGCAGTTCCTCGGGATATCATAGCAGGGAACAGAGAGAGAGAGAAAAAAAAAACTGGAGTGGATTGTCTGAGAAAAGACACTGTCCCCAGCCATGCCCCCAGGGATTCATACCTTCCAGTAATGTCCTCCCTCAGAGCATGGCTGCCTTGTCTAACACATGAGGGCTTGGGAACATTTTAAATCCAAACCATAGCGATATATTATATTTAACATTATAATAGCTGCATTATGTAGAGAACTTATGTTCCAGATGATACATTTAATTCTTAAACATGTTGTTTTGTTAATCCTTTAGTAATCTGTATGAGGAACAGGTTAGTATTCATGTTTTGAGGGGATGAGGAAACCAATACCAGTAATTCATACTTATAAGCTTATTTTTGAGAAAGTAGACATATAGACCATAAAGTGTATAAGCTTATTTTTTGAGAAGGTTGGCATATAGACTATAAAGTATTCTTTAGTATCAACAGCAAATGCAGCCCCTTTCTGGCAGGCTGCCTCATTCATGCCAACCCAGGAATCAGTTTTACCTCAGCAAAATAAAGCATATGAATGCATTGTCCTGGGGCCAGCATGTTAAACAGACCTCCAATATCAGAATCCCCTGAGTACAATGACTATGAGAATGCTTAGGTTCCCAGGAAAGTAACACTGGCAAAAAATAATTTTCTGAGAAAATTTTTGTAGCATTTAATATTTCAAAAAAAGTATAAAAGTAATTACCATAAAATATCTGAGCCTTGTTGAACAATTTTTAAATTCATTTTATAATTTTTTTTTCTTACTAACACTTTTTTGGGTGAGACTGGGAATTGAACCTGGGGGTGTTCTACCTCTGAGCTATGCCCCCAGACCTTTTTATTTTTTATTTTGAAACAGGGTCTCACTAAATTGCTGAGGATATCACTAAGTGGCTGAGGCTGGTCTTGAACCTGTGATCCTCTTGTCTCAGCTTCTCAAGTACTGGGATTACAGGTGTGTGCCACCACACCTAACTCTTGTTAATACTTTTAATCTCCTTGAGAGTAGAGGCATCCCAGTGCTGATAGGTCACGACTCAGAGTGGTGGCTTAGAAAATCATGAATGAATGAACAAATTGATGAATTATTAAGAAAAGGTGGATTTTGTCACCACTGTATAATTTATCACTATCCTATGTACTTTATGCCATGAGTTCTTGCTGCTAACTACTTAGGATATTATGCTTTTAACAAATAAGTGAGGTTTTTAAAATTTTTATTGGTGCATTATCATTATATATCATAATGTGATCCAAGGTTATATATTTATATATACACATATCACTTGGTGTGGTTCCCTCTGGGTCCCAACACACTCCCCTCATCCTCACTACCAGTACATGTTAGTGAGATTGGCAGTGATACTTTCATATATGATGGAGGTTGGGTTAGGGGAGGAAGGGGGAGGATACATGATGAGGGCAACAGTTCAAATAATGTTATGTACATATATGAAATTATCAATACCACCCCAATGACATGTGCAGGGAAGGAGAGGAAGTGGGGTGGGATCCGGAGGGAAACTCACCAAGTGCTGTGTGCATGTGTGTTTCTATCTCTAGACCTCATTATGATGTATAATTACAATGTACCAATAAAAGTATTTTTAAAAATGAGAATACACAAAGTTAAGAAACATCAAAGTGTGGCTAGGTCAGGTTAAAATGTTTTTAACAGATACTTTAGTGGTGACCAGCCCTCCACTGAGAGATCTAATCATACTCTAAGTTGGGAAAGTTTGTAATCATTGTAGATTAGATTTGTTCAGGCAAGAATTATCAGTGGGTGCTCAATGGCAAGAGGAAAGTTTGGTGAGGAAGCAGGGTAACTGCATGGTCTTAAAGTGTTTTCCCACAGACTGTATATAAGTTGCCAGGGGAAAAACTGTAACTAGACTCTGGAGAAAGTAGATAACATCTCGACCATGTCATCAAAATTGGCATCACCAAAGAAAATCAACGACACAATGTGCCTCCAAATGTGAGACCCCCAAGAATGACCAAGAACATTGTGTAGTATTCTGAATGGGGATGTTTAACCTGGACATAATCACAAAAACCCAAATCGAGATTGATTGTATAAAATATCTAGCTTGTACTCTTCAAAAATGGAAAAACCACTGAAGACAAAGAAAGGCTGAAGAACTATCCCAGAGTAGAAGAGATGAAAGAGACATGACAGTTATCTTCAGTGTATTGTCCTGGACTGGATTTTATCCTGGAGGAAAAAATACTGAAAAGACGTCATTGAGACAATGGGCAAAATGGGATTAGTGACTGTAGATTAGACAGTAATATTGCGTCAATGTTAACCTTGCTGAATTTGGTAGGCATTGTGTTACAATAGAGAAATACCCTTGATCTTAGCACTGAAGTACTAAGGGGTAGGTACATGATGCATGCAACCTACTCTCAAATGGCTTGGAAATGTAAATACTGTAAATATCGAGGTGTGTGTACATGCATGTCTACACATACACCGTACACACACACACACACACACACACACACACACACACACATGCACGGGAGACAATTATAAATGCAACTCCAAATTTTTAAGTTGGCATGTAAAGGACCATTTTGAGTTGTTAATATTATTCTTACAATTCTTCTGTAAATTTTAGATTATTTCAGAGAAAGAGTTGTGTGTTTTTAAAAGATGTATTTCTCACCTTTGGGTAGATTAAGTTTTAAAACAAGTTTGAGAACAATAAATAATTTAAAGGGTATTTCAAAATATAAGAAATCTTCATTTCATGGTTACTCTTTGTTAATTTTGTCTTTGAAAATCAAAGCACTCAACCATCCAATGTACCAATGTATGTTTCTTCATTTGCAAATGCAATTGTGATAACCATTTACCTTGTGTATGGTGGTGAGAGACAGTGGGGTAAGGTAGAAAAAGTTCTAAGAGCCACAAGATGCAGTTATAAATTCTGATTTACTATGTGACCATGAGCAGATCATTTTTTTTTTTTACCTGCCTGAGACTATTTCTTCATCTACAAAATAAGCAGACTAGAGTATGGAAATTCTCTTCATCCCTATCCTTCTTTAATTCTGGGTTACAGTTTTAGAAATAAAATAAGAAAATCTAATATTTAAGAACTTTGTCAGTAGAACTAGAGATGCCTAAAGTTAAAGGATTTTTTTTCTTTGTTCTTAAAGGATTTTTTTTCTTTGTTCATCTGTACAGTCTCAACCTCCCAAGTAAATAGAAACTTTAATCACCTTTATAGAAGGACTGAGCAATGTTTGCAAAGAAACTTTTCAAATAAGATTCGAACTTTCAGACTATTCATGAATTTGGCATCTGATTGCATTTATGTTTCAAGAAGAAATGTAGACAAAAGTCTCTGAAGTACACTGAAATGTCACTTAACCCACCTTCATATTTATGCCATACAAATAGGTTCTCTTTTATGATGAAATTCGATTAAGAACTTTAAGTAAGCACAATTGTGTCCTCTTGGACCACACCTGCACTGTAGTTACAACAAGTTGTACCATTGTCACTTATCCAAAGAGAACTGATTTTCCTGAAGATTTTAGTTCTGATGAGCCATACTTTATGTCGACAAGGAATCAGAGAAATTAATCCCAAAGTATAAAATAAAATAAACTAGGGTAGGTGCATCATAAATATTGTTGACTTGAAGTGGCAAACAATAAAAATAGGACAAAGGGAAAAGAAAGAATCAGGATGTTACAGAGCTTGGGGAAGCCTTCCATGGCAAAGCCAGTTTGTAAAAACTAGCTTATATTTAGATGGCTCCAACTAAACTGTAAAACTGCAAGGTGTAGAAACAACAGAAAAGATCATTTTGAGCTATTCATTAAGTGTACAATAAGATACAATCCAGGAGTCCAGTCAACGAGTTTTATTGTGTACCTAATCCATCTGGAACACATTCTGAATACACAGCAGAGAAGCAGGCATCCAAGGTACAGTCTCTGACTGAATTTATATTCTGGTGGGGAAGGTAGATGCAGATGAAATATGAATACATAAACACCACTGTGATAAGTAGTGTGGAGAGATTAAAATGACTGGGGGGGCCGGTGATTTAAGTTAATCAGAGAAGGCTTTTTGGGGGAATAGACATTTGATCTATGATCTGAATAATGTAAAAAAAACAGTTGAGAGAACATTCCAACCCAACAAGTGCAAAGGTTTTGGGGTGGGAATGATCTTGTTTAGTTGAATAGAATGAAAGCTAGATGGCTGGAATATAGTAGACAAGAGGGAAAGATGTGATGAATTTTCAGAGGAGGAAGAGGCATGAGGGATCATGCACTATTTTTTTAGGTGTTGCAAGCAACTATTTAAATATTTTAAGCAATAATGAGGTGGGATCTGATTTTCATTTAAAAGGATGACTTGGCCTGTTACATAAGGAAGCAATTGTAATCTCTAGGCAGGAGATCATGGGGCCCAGTGGAAGGTATTGATCACATATGTGGATAGAGGCAGACCTTTGAAAGAGTCAAATGGGATTGGTTACAGCATGGGTATTGAAGGAAAGAAGGGAGTCGAGGATAACTTGTAAAGGTAATATGATTCCTCAGGAAGGCAGAACACTAGAGTCTAGCGGCTATGGATGCTCCCATGTAGAGTTTCAAGGAAGGCCTGGGAGGCCAGGCGATGTGTATCAGGATCAGAACCCCTGTGGGCAGGCCCTGAGGGGGCAATTTGTGAAGCTGTGAGGGTGAAGCAGGAGCTGTGGTGGAGACCCCCAGAGGAAAGCTACAAGCTGTGAACAATGAAGCCAGGCTAAGAGAGCAGCCACACTGCAGAGGCTACAACAGGTAAGGCCATAGTGGTGGGGCTACTGAGGCCTTTTGGAGATTGCATCTCACCACCATGTGCCCCAAATGCCAGATGTGCTGCTGTAGGATTTAATGTTTGTTCTTCTGAGTTTTGGTCTTGTTTTGGTCCCATTCCATGACCCTATTCCTCTCTTTTGTAATGGAAATGTTTACTATGTACCATTGTATGTTGGAAGCAAGTAACCAACTTGCTTTTATTTTTATAGGGCCCCGTGGCTGAAAGTTTGCTTTTTGTCTCAGAGGAGACTTTGGACTTTTGTGCAAATTTGGAACTGATAAAACTGTGTGGAAAGGGACTAAATACATTTTGCATTACGAGATGGCCATGAGCGTTTGGGGACAAGGGGCAAAGTGTTATAGTTTGAATTTAAAATGTACCTTAAACTCATGTGTTAAGCTATGCCGCCATGTTCAGAGGCAGGGCATGGCTGGAGATGAGTCCTTGGGGGCATGCAGGTCTTGGGGACTGTAGAGGTCTCTCTCCCCCCTCCCCTGGTTCTCTCTGCTTTCACCTGCCATTATGTGAGGGTGTCAACCCTCTGCTACATGCCCTGCCACCACAGTACCAGACAGTCATGGACTGAAACCAACAGCCCAGACAAACCTTTCCTCCTCTAAGTTCTTGTTGGGTATTTTGGTCAGAGTGACAAAAAAGCTGACTAACACAGATGATAATTAAGGGATATGTTTTGGAATTGTGAACTTCAAGATGAACTTTTAAAAATCCAAGTTGAGATGTCATATAAATAATTGAGTATACAATTTTCAAGTTTTTGGAGTACATAAGGACTAGAGTTGTAACACTGGCAGTTAAGAGTTTATAATGATGTTTGAAGCCACTGGACAAGATCACCTAATGAGAAAATGTAGTTGGAGAAAAGAAGGGGCCCCAGAACTGAGATCTTGGGGGGAGGGGGGACAGAAAAGCAAGAGCCAGCCCAAGAGACAAAATAAGTGGTAAGAGAAGAACTGATAATGTGGAAAGGTGAAGTCGCAGGAGCAAAATCATTGAGAGGAAGGAGAGATGTAGGCTGAAGGATTTAGCCATTGAGAAGCAAGAGGCATCTTTGAGGAGCTGTTTAAGGAATTCCCAGCCCTCCTCTCTTACAAAGTACCATTACATAAGTCATCCCATTTGATTCTTACAGAATTCTCATGTATCTGATCATTCCCAATTACCAGAGAAGGAAAATGATGTTTAGAGAGGTTGGATAATTTTTCTGAGAACACATAAGTCTAGAATTCAAACTATTCTTGCAACTCAAAAATGAATGCTCTTTCCATTACATAATACCCTGATAAAGTAGCCATTGTAATGCTCTCTCTGACACAATGTGACAAATATTCATGGTTACTAAGTACAAAAAAAGTGCAGTTGCTTAGTGCTATTATTCCCGTTTGGTGACTTAGTGATCAGCAAGGTTTAAGTTTGAAGTCCCTGGAATCCATTCATGTGTAAGTTTTATGTCTACATCACGTTTTTTTCTGAATTTAATGACTGCTGCAATATAACAGCCATAATTACATTTGCAACTGAAGATCTTTAAAACACTTAAAAATCTACTGTGCCTGTCTCAACCAATTTTGTTTCTATATTCAAGTTAACCATAAATTGTGTTTATCTTACCATTTTAAAGGGAGTTTCACCCAATGTAACATCAGTAAAGTTAAATACTTGGTTATGGAATTAAAAAAACATTTTTAAGGTAAAGAAAGTACAAATTCCAATGAACTGGGGATGCTATGCAGAGACAAAGGAATTTATTATCTTATGGTTCAAAAGTCATGGAATTTGTTGTAACATGTCCTAAGCTCAAATATTCAATCTGACAAATTTTCTTGGTTATCTCCTTCAAGTGTTTAACCTCTTGGTTATGTTTTTTTTTTTGTTGTTGTTGTTGTTGGTGGTGGTGGTGGTGGTGGTGGTGGTGTGTGTGTGTGTGTGTGTTACTGGGAATTGAATCCAGGGGCATTCTACCTCTGAGCTTACTTTATTTTTTACCCAGACTTACTTTACTTTTTATTTTTGAAACAGGGCTTCACTGTTTTCAAGTTGCAGAGGGCCTCCCTAAGTTGATAAGGCTGGCTGCGAACCTGTGATTCTCTGTCTCAGCCTTGTACTGAGATTACAAGGGTGTGCCACCACACCCGACTGTTGGTTATTTTTTTTTTTTACTTCTTGTTATAGTTTGGATTTAAAATGTCCCCAAAACCTCATGGAGACTAGGGAGCCATGTTGGAGGTGGGGCTTGGTTGCTGAGGAAGGGTCCCTGGGGGTGTGCCCTTGGGGATTGTGCATGGTCCCTCCTCCTCTTGTTCTCTCTCTATTGCTCCTCCAGCCTCCATGATGTGAGAGCAGAGCACTTGTGCTCTCTCTCTTGCTTTCTCTCTTGCTTTCTCTCTGGCTCTCTCTCTCTCTCTCTCTCTCTCTCTCTCTCCTCTCTCTCTCTCTCCACCTTCCACCGCCATGGCCTGAGCTCTGCAGACTTCACCTGGTCTAACATGGACTGAACCCCTGAAATCTCCAGAACTGTGAGCAAATAAATCTTCCTTCCTCTAAGTTGTGTGGCCAGGTGTTTTGGATGACAGCAGTGAGAATCCAGACTAAAACACTTCTTAATACACACTGTGAACCAAATTTACCTCTCCCTTCTAATAATGGTGCACCATTATGGATAATTGTATAAAAGAGAAGAGAAATGGTGTGCATGAAGCTCTTTATTCTACTTTTTCAAAAAACCCTTCCCAGATATCTTAAAACGGTAGCAAGCAGTCCCATATCCCTACATAAGTGTGTCTTTTATTGCTACCATTAGTGCAGTAGTACAGGGTACTTCAGCCACATGTTCACTCTGGTAACAAATGTGTTTTGAGGGCCCATTGTATTCCAGCTCTGAAGAAACTATACATCAAAGAAAATGGACTGTGATACATTTCCACCTCTCCAGCAGTTCACAGTCTACTGAAAGAGCATCTTCTCCTAAGAAGTTACTTGTCTATGCCTCTTCCCTGCCCATCTTCCACCCTCATCCCCAGCACTAGAATGCCAAGGCCCTGTCTTAGTCATTTTAGTCTCCCTTGTTTACCTAGCACAGTACCTTGCCCATAGTTAAGGTGCTCAGTAAATGATTATTACTGGAAGGGATATTTAGTAGTGTGTTTTTAGAAATATCAAGGTGTGCTGGTAGAATAACAAGCAAGATATTTTTCCTTATAGTGTCTCTCTGGTTACATTTAACAGCAAGTTAAAATTAGATCTTTTTTTTAAAGAAAGAAAACCATAGCAACTGTGATGTTGAATGTTCCAGAGAGCACATTTTTAAGGATTCTCTTTTTCTGAATTGCTCATGTTTGAGCTGTCTATTTCAAGTGAAAATCTAATAAATAATTTGCATTACTAATAGCCATGTAAACTATGTATTGAGTCTAAGGAGCAATAGAAACTCCCACATGGAACTGAAAACTTGGAGAAAAAAAATAAATAAATGGGTTGAAAATCTACTGAATAAATTTAAAATGGTTACCTGCTGGAAATGACTGAACATTAACCTCTCTTGTTTCTTGTATCTGTATTTATAAAACACTTTGGTGATTGTTCTAATGTTTCATGTCAATATTTGCTGGGGATCTTTTTTAAGGCATGTCTCTAGAGAAAATCAATTTTAAAGTGCTTGCCTCTAAATTAAAGAATGGACATTTTTCCAAAATTTTATCAGCAAACACTTATTTGACATACATAATGATTGTCTAATAGTTTTCTCTAAAAGTATTTTTATTGAAGTAATGATTAAAGTGTAGCTCAGTACCTTGGGAACACTGACTAATGTCATGTTAATCAACTTGACTACTAAAAAAAGTGAAGAGGTTGATAGTTTAAATCTAGTTCGTATGTGATTCATTTGAACCATCAAAGAAGAAAATGTACTTTACCCAGAACCAAATTTAAAACAAAACAAAAATCTAACACAATCTCTCAGAAACAACTTTTTCAAATTTTTGGTCATACCTTTAGAAAAAAATTCAAACTCGTTTCTCTTAAGTCATGTACATTAGCCTTGAAGCACAGCATTCATATTTATCAATATCTATTGAATGCCTGTTCTATGCAAAGCACTGAACTAATGTCTACATAAGTGAAGCATATTTCTGTTTTTAGGGAGCTTATTGGAAGAAATAAGTCATTCAGACATAACTGCAGTGTGAAAAATAAGCTCTATGAATGTCATCAGTGTTCTGAGGAGGTGGAGATGAATAACTCCTGGCTAGGCTTGACCAGGGAGAATGCTGTGGGAACAGGACAATGGGGAAAGACTGAAAACAAGCATCTCTTGGCAGTGACAAGAGGTTCAGCTTCACTCTGAGATAGTTCAGAGGAAGAGGGTTAAATGAGGGAAACACACTTTGGGCTACGTGGCAAACGTCCTTGAATCCCAGGTTACTTAAATGGAGCTTTCATGATTTTTAGAAAAGCTGTAAGTTAGCAGTACCATAACTCTTCTGCACATGTGCAACAATTTTTATAAAGAACATGTTCTAAATCCAAAATGAAAGTCATCTGATTTTCAAGCAATGCTACAACATCAGTTGGGTTTGGCCATGCTTTTCCAGCCTGCCCACTTAGGACACTTTTAGACATTCAGGAATGTATTCCAGATTAGGGGGGCACTTCAATCATTGTTTCTTGGATAAATGTGGAATACTTGATCTCCCAAATGCTTGAAAACTAAACATTTGCTTACACATTTAATACCTCTGAGTGTTCTATGTATACCATTTCTCTGCTTTCTCCTTTTGTAATTGTTTCTTGGATAAATCTGCACTGGAGACCAAAATGATGACTTCTATAAATGGTTCAAGGACTGAAGCAGAGGTACTCAGATGCCTGCTTCCAAAAAAAAATAAATAAATAAAACCTTTCCTGCCAGGAGAGAAAGGTTCAGGGTAGGGGAGAAGTGGGGAAGGACTGGGGTGGGAGACAAAATAGGCAAAGGAAAGGAGGGAGAGAGAGCAAGAAAGAACAACTATCCTTTAGAAGAAATGGTTACAATGATAACTTTATGCATTTACATGTGTCCAAGAGATGTGAAATAAATACAGCTGAGCTAGGTAATACTGCTGTAGATGCTAAAAGTATTACTAACAACTAACAACTACAGATATTCCAATATATTTTGCCTCTGGTGCTTAAAGTAAAGAGTTTAGTTAAGGCACCTGAAAGATATCATGAAATTTTTGGAACAACTTACCCATGAATATTTACTGTTTGTATTTTTATAATCTATTGTGAGAATTAATATGAACCACAGATCCTTAAAACCACATATGTTGACCTTTAAACCCAATTTCAAGAACTGCATCTCTGCTACTGAAAGAAACTTCCTGAAATAGATGCATATCTGGCGTGTCCATCTACCTGAGATCTTCACTGAAGGACTGAAGCTAATTTTTATTCAACTCAAATCACGCATGGCACAAGGACAAAGACAAGATAAGACTGAAGGCCAAGCTAGTTTTCTCCTCACTATTCTAAGTAGCCACATCAGTGGACCAAAAGACATGCTAGATACCAGCAATGATTCCAAGAGAGGAAAAGGAGACAGGCCTTGCTCAAAGTGAAGTTGTTTTGATGGGGCCTATGTTTCACAGCCCTCGATATGGTGCATAACACAGACTGGCACAAATTTCAATTTTGTGTGTGTGCTATCACACCATAGAAATACAATTCTAATATGCCTACATAAATCACTGGGGAAATATTATTTTAACTTTTAACTTTTACAAATAAAACTCAAAGATAGATATTGTTGGAATTATTGATATGCTCGTGTATCACCTTAAACCTTTTCTGATTACACATATGTACAATTGCAGGGAAGGAGACAGTGCCTCAAAGGTTGGAGGCATGTTTCGTCCTCACTCTCCTGAAGGGTGTCCTGGGTCACAGCTCAGGGTGTTTTAAAGGTCTCCTATAGGCAAACTACTATCTCTCAAACAAATGAAAATAATCAAAAACATTAACAAAATTGAAAACTTTGAGAAGCGACTCACTGTTAGGCATTGTTCTTGTAGATAAAAAGAAGCACAAGCGTTAGCTTTTATCTCATTATCCTTTCTTTCTACATTTTGGTCTCTTTGTAGTCTGATGTAAGTCTGCCCATAGTTATCCTAAAGAACCTGCCATAGAGGAATTATCCCAGACTAAGAGTTAGTGCTGGCAACCCCAGGGAGCAACAAGCAATCTGAATGGGCAGGTTCTGCTAATGACCAAGAGTGAGCTTGGTTAACCCACCCAACTTCCCTATTCCTTAGTTTCTTTGAAAATGTGGTCCTTATCACTATCTAGCTCATAAAATTGTTACCAGGACAGAATGTGATAAGTGAAAGAATCTGAAAAAATAAGAACCAACTATACTAAATAATTATTAGATCTTAGGACATTTTTATATTTTGAAACAAATATGGAAGCAGAGTTAGTATGCAGAAATCTTTGAATCAAAAGATGGTCAGTTATATACTTTGAGCATTACTGCTTTAGGAAAATTCATCTTCACATAATAAATGGTAATGATACCATTTCTACAAAAATATTATTATGGTAGACTCAAGATGAATACATAGCTCCATATTACTGTGAGTTTGAAGGTTGTGTTCTCCTTTAAAGTCTTTTAAACAATAGTTGTCTTTAATGCTGTTTAAACTTGAGGTTTTCATTCTTAATAGAAGAAACAAATTGAGGAAACATTGTGCTCAGATTTCTGGAAGCTTTTCAGAGGAAACAGCTGTGGCTTCTTTAGACTTCCAAATATATTATGCAGGTTACCAGAGTACTTTATAATGAGTTCTAGACCACCTGCCTTTCTTAGGAAATTAATATAAAGATGGATTTGGGGGGCATTTTTTGTGGGGGGGGTTTCTCAGTGGCTATTATAAGATTTTCCTATTCAATAATTTTGGGAATCTCATAAAAATGTTCATTCAATGTTATTCAGTTGTAGATTATTTTTGAAGACAGTGTCTACACTATGTTTTCAACAAGTTTTTATCTTGGTGAGTTTTGAAATTGAAACATACATTGCCCCAGTAAAATAGTGAGGAGACAATATAAATAGTTTTACTTCAAGGTGATAATTACCTATAATGACTAAGCAGTGTTTTAAATGAACTTGACTGTAGTCTAAACCACAAAATATTGTTTAAGTTATTTTCCCTCTTCTCACCCCTGCAGGAATTTGGGGTGGGTTCAATGGATTCGAGAAGCAGTCAGAATTTGGAGAATACAGTGAAGAGAGTCCATCACAATCAGCTTGTCCCAAAGATAAGCACAAGCAAGAAAATGTCCGCCTTAGCAAATTTGCCTAACAGCACAGAAGTGCCACCAGAGGTTAAGAAACACTGTGGAGATAAACAAGTAGAAATCACAGCCAAAAGAATGAAACTGGCAAAGAGCATCAAAGAAAAACAAAACAGTGATTTAGAGAAAGTGTCCTTTAAACGGAAGGCAGAAGGCCACGAAAAGCCAGCTGGGAGGAAGGAGGCAAAGATAATAGAACTTGACACTCAGTTAATCACCGTACCTCTTCCCCACATCCCCTTAAAGAACATCATGGATGTGGAAATGAAGTTGGTCTACCTTGATGAAGAGGACGTGAGCTACGAGTTTGTAGAGTCCTTCGCGTCCACTGGGATTCAGCCAACATGCCGAGAGGCTGAAATAGTAGATCCTTTGAGTGTACCTAATTTCAGCTTTCTGCCTCAGATTGACAAATGGCTTCAGGTTGCCTTAAAGGATGCCAGCACCTGCTATAGACAAAAGAAATACGCCGTGGCAGCAGGACAGTTCAGAACAGCACTTGAGGTATGAGATTAAAGAAAATATAGATTAGTGACAGGAAGCTGTGAAATGGAAAGTTGCAATTACCCTGAGTGGTTCTGATCATACAGTAATGAACAGTGAGGATGGGCAAAAATATTTAACATTGGGATTACGCAGTTCCCAATTTATATACAGCAAATAAGATAAGATACGCCTGCAAGCAAATATGCCTGTGTGCACTTGACATACAGAACTAACCCCCAAAGCATACATCATGCTTCTCTGATAACAAACTCTGAAGTGAATGGCGACATACATAAAAATGCAGTTGGTTTCATAATTTAGATGTACACCTATAAAAACCATGAGTAAACAACCATCTTACTTTTTAGCATGGACTGATACTTTATACATTTTTTTCTTTGCAGTACTGGGGATTGAATCTAGAGCCTGGCATATGGTAGTAAGGGCTGTACCACTGAGCTACACCCCCAACCCTTTTTAAAAGTTTTATTTTGAGACAGGGTCTTGGTAAGTTGCCTAGGCTGGCCTCAAATTTGTGATCCTCCTGCCTCAAGCTCCTAAGTAGCTGGGATTACAGTGTATGACATCATGCCTGGCTATACATGATATTTATTCAAAACAAAATAACACCATTTTACTTTATCATTAAACTTCACTTTCCTTCTCTTTTCTAGTGAGCTTTATAAATAATTATTTCTATATCTGCAACATCTTGGCATTAACAACTAGCCCATGGACTAAAATAAACTTAAGAATCGCTACTTGAACACAAAATAAGTCATGAGAAAAAATGTTCCATCTCATGTCTCACTGAACCTACAAAGAACCAAAGTGTATAACTAGAAGTCCCTCTGACCTGGCAATATTGGTAATGGTATATTTCATTAATTACAAAAACCATTTCAGTATATTCTGTATATGCCTGCTGGGCACTAGAGATATTTTAAAAAAAGCATTAAGGCATGGTTCCTTCCCTCTAACAGTCTGGTAAGGGATTCCGACCAGTAAACATTTAAATAAAGATGGCATGAAGGGCCGGGCGTGGTGGCGCACGCTTGTAATCCCAGTACTTTGGGAGGCGGAGACCGGAGGATCCAGGTTCGTGGCCAGCCTCAGCGCTCTCTCTCTCTCTCTCTCTCTCTCTCTCTCTCTCCTTAGTGAGGCCCTCCACAACTTCATGAGACCCGGTTTCAAAATACAGTATAAAAATAGGGCCAGGGGTGTAGCACGGAGGTAGAACGCCCCTGGGTTCAATCCCCGGTACCGCAAAAAAAAGATGGCATGAAGGAATAATTGATCCATCATGGGGGGGAGGGCATGAGGGCGGGCAGGAATCAAATTTGAGATGTTGTATAGATTTAAAAAGTAAAGTATTATTTCCTCTGTTGCTTTCAGGTTAAAATGACTAAATCTAGGATGATTGTTAATGGGAAATATCAGACAATGTTGCCCCTAAATATTTAAAAATAAATCGAGCACGATAAAGGATGTCTAAATAGATATGAAATGATTTGGTGGCATGCAAATAAATGCATCTAGAAATACTTCTCATAAAGGGCCACATATAGAATAAAAGAGACACATAATGTGCTATGTGAACTTTTAAATGTTATAAGAAGTGCCAAAAAGTCTGGGCCAGCTGAGCAGGACGATGCACACTTGTAATTCTTGTAATTCCAGTACTTGGGAGGCTGAGACAGGATATCACAGGTTTGCAGCCAGCCTCAGTTCATAGCCAGGCTCAGCAACTTAGTGAGGCCCTCCACAACTTAGTGAGACACTGTTTCAAAATAAAAAATAAAATTAAAAAATAGGACTGGGAGTATAGCTCAGAGGTAGAACGCCCCTGGGTTCAATCTCCAGCACTAATAAAAATAAAAAGTCTGGGCCACACTCCAGCCTCTGAGACAACTCTCTGCTGTCTTTTGAGCTAGATTCCAGCAGCCTCTGACCAAGGAAAGGGTGCTAAAGAAAGACTGCATGAAGATCCCCCAGCATTTCTGCCAGAACCATTTTCAGATTAATTTATTTTTCCAATGGGGAGGAAGCTAAAGGGCCAATTTTGTAGATAAATAAAAATAAACATTTTGGCAATGAAAAAAGAAAGACATAAGAAAAGATGCTATAAAAACTTCAAAGAAATCTAGGTAGAAGTAAAAGTTGGCTATATTAATTGGAAGAAAACATCTAGTTTTCCATAAAACCCAGTGTTCATAATTGTACAGATTTGAATCAGGATTTGATGGTCTCAAGACGCAATTGTACAGGAAAATGCCTCTCTCTCCCCCCCTCCTTCCTCTCCTTGTCTCTCTTTCTCCCTCCCTCCATTCTCTTCTCTCTCCCTGGGTGTTTAAGGAAGTTTTGGATGCTGACACTAATTACTGATAATTAACAAAGGTAATTATTTTGAGACCAAAACTTAGCTTAGACATCTTGCCTAGCTTTTGTCTTATTATCTTGGGAGTTAACATTGAGATCTTACCTAGAATATCTCTTAATAAACCAAAGCTACTGGGAACAGAAGAGATCTGTAGCTTCTTTCATCCTTCTTCTCCTGAACTTACCTTCTCAATTTAACCCTTTCTCGGTGTTCTAAGATATTACTTAACGTAGCTCCCCTGTCCTCATGTCCTTGCCTGGCTGTAAGGCAGGATGGACAGCAGAGATCAAGACATGATGATAGTGATCACACCTGAATGTATCTGTGTATGTAAAATAGGGTTAGATTTAGATTAAAAATATGGTCCAGATAGTCCTAACATTCAGAGCTTCTATTGCCAAGGAAGAAGGCACTCGCTAGCATCTCTCCCAAGGAGTACTCAGTAGTTAGAAGGTATTGTGAGGCGCACAGAATGCTTGCCAAATGGGTGGCACACAGTCATCTGTAGGAGTGTACCGAGGACTGGTTGTGGTTAAAGGTAAGACCAGAAAAATGAAACAGAAAAGTACGAACTAGGAAAAGTCCCTGGGGATTGGTAAATATTTATTAATTTACATAATTTCCAATGTATACAACAAACCCACTAGGAATATTCTGTTTACATACTAGTTTCATTGTGCTCTTGAGAAAATCACTCCTTTTGTTTCCAAAAGTCACTAAGTAGATAGATAAATTTGTAATGATTAAGATAAAATGGTATGCAATGAAGATAACAATTTAACTTTCAAAAAGAATCAAGTTTAATCTTTTTACATTTCATAAAATAGTAGGCATTTATTTAAATGTGCTCGATAAAATAACTTTTTGTATAGCGTGTTTTTACTATATAAAGTTGAACAGGTCATATAAGTAAAATTTATACTTAGCTCTATGAAGAACTGATCAATTGTTCTCAATTTTTATTCAAATCAGTCATCATTTACTATTGTATTCATATTAATACTGAAATGGACGTTTCCTTTCTGGGGTTCTTATCTACGAAGTATGAAGAATTACAGTCACAGACAACAGAAAGGCAGTGGAGAGTTTATTGTAGAGAGAATGGGGAAGGGACCCTGGTGTCTGGCAGCAGCCTTCTGGACACTACTTGGGAGTAGCCCAAGCCACATGCCATCAATTACAAACTGCTTTCTCCCAAAGTCCATGCAATATGCTGAAAAGAGCTGCAGGCCACACCTAGGGGCCCCGTCGGCCTTGATGTCCAGCAGAGGCCTTCTGGTTAGTACCCGAGAGTTGCCTGGGCCAAGTGCCGTCAATTACACACCACCCTCTCTCAAAGCCAATGTGACCTGTGAGAGAGAGGAACGCTCCCAAAAGGGAGGGGCTCCCAAGTGGGAAAACCTACTAGAGTGGCTGGACGAGGGGTTTATATACTCCTGAGTCTCCTTTTCCAGTTGGGGTCTCAGAGGCAGTGTCCTGAGATTTGCATAGTGTATTTTCATAGTGTCCTTCTTTGAATCTCCTTCTCTTGGTTGGGGTTCCAGACCCTGTTTCCTGGATTCTCCAGGAAATCTCCTGGGATTGCTTACCAGCAGAAACAACTGGAGTTTTGTGAAGCTCTGGTCATTTTCAGGAGGCTTTTGATCTCATTATCACTTTTCGGGGTTTTGGAAGTTGATTAGCATCTGTTACTTCTCAGGAAATGAAGTTTTTCTACCATGGCCCTCTGGCTCTATCTACCTACTTTTTTCTACCTCTTCAATATCAGAGATGAAACAGGACAAAAGATATAAGCTGAAAATAAAACATAAATTCATGTTATTTTAATGCCTACATACTATTTCTCTATACGATGACTATACAAAATCATTGGCTATAATAGCAGAGGTTCTATAAGAAAAATATAAGATTGGCCTTACATAGTTGTATGTGTGTTTTGGGCAACATATACTACTATTCCATAAATTGCTTAGCTGTCAATAAATGACAGGAAGAGAATAATTAATAAATATTTTAGTTACACTTTCATGGAGAGAATGGTAATAATTAGTAAAGACTTCTAGGAAATTGTAAAGGTCTGAGAACACAGTAATCAGATGTTTCTTGTCACTTAGAGGAAAAATACTCAAAGAAATTATCAAAGGTTCTTCTAAGTTTGTGGCCTGCAACCTAACCAATACCATCATTTCAACCTTAATCAGAACAGGTTAAAATAACTAAAATTCAATAAACTCCCATTGAAGCCAGGCATGGTGGTGCACGCCTGTAATCCCACTACTTGGGAGGTTGGGACAGGAGGATCAAGGTTCAAGACCAGCCTCTGCAACTTAACAAGACCCTGTTTCAAAATAAAAAATAAAAAGATTTGTAGAATGCCCCTGGGTTCAATCCCCAGTACCAAAAAAAAAAAAAAAAAAAAAAAACTCCCATTGAGCCAGTGAAAGAAAACAGAACAAGGCTTTTATAAAACCCTTACCAACTGGAACTTTTAATACTTCTGATTTTATCACACAAGAATGGGCTCCTTCAGGTGCTAAACTTTTTTTTTTAATATCTTGGTGCTCCAGTCACTGATCTGTAAGCTTAAAGTTATGGAGCTCTTTCTATGTGCCAAAGGCTGTGTTGCACATTCTAGGAACATTTACATCCATCCCTTTTATTTTCACAACAAACTTATGAGCTAGGATTATTATTATTATTATTATTATTATTTTGTCACTAATGAGAAAACCGACAGGTATGTAGGTAGACAGATTAAGTAGTAAGTTGTTCAAAGGCCTACAGCTAGAAGTAAGTGGTAGAGCCTAGATCTGAACCCAGATTGTCTGGTTTGAGGCCCTACCAGCCCAGCCACTATAGCTTTACTGCTCTAAGTGTGAATTGGTTAGTAATGTGGAAATCCAGACTGTGCTAGGCCTGCAGAATCACAATCTACATTTTAACAGATCCCATGTGGTCCTTGTGCACCTTGTAGTTTGAAGAGCACTGTGTCCTGTGATATCCCCACACTGAACATATTTACTGCCATAGTTTAGATGTTTAACGTCTCTCAAAGGCCTATGCGTTGAAGGCTTTGTCCCCAGTGTGGGACTATTGGGAGGGGTTGGAGCCTTTGAAAAGTGCAGCCTAGGTGAGACCCCAGCCCCTTCCTCTTCCTCTTCTGCTCCCTGACTTGTGATGGAAATAGTTTTGCTCTGCCATGTGTTCCAACCATAATAGGCTGCCTCACCACACACCCCAAATAGTGGAGCCAATTAGTCATGGACTGGAACCTTCAAAACTGTAATACCAGTACTTGGGAGGCTGAGATCAGAGGATCCAGGTTCGCGGCTAGCCTTAGCTACTTAGTGAGGCCCTCTGCAACTTAGTTGAGACCCTGTTTCCAAATAAAGAATAAAAAATAGGGCTGGGGGCATACCTTGGAGGTAGAATGCCCCTGGGATCAATCCCCAGTACCGCAAAAAATAAATAAATAAAAACTGAACCAAAACAACTTTTTCTCTTTATAAATTAATTATCTTGGGCATTTTGTTATAGAGACAGCTGATTAACACATTTACTCTCCACTTTGTAGTTTTGCCTCTAACACTGTTCTATGTCCAACAGTGATTTCATAAGAAAGAATTTCCTTTTAAGCAGATGTTTCAATAAAAATGATTCAGAATTTATAGATTCAAGAACCCATACAATTTTTAAATAAGGGGGATGGGCAGAGAATAGGTAAAGGTTGCATTTTTATTGTGCAAGAACATTATAAATATTACCATAAATTACCATCATTATTTCATAAAATGCAGAGCAGTGTAACACCAAAAAGGTAGGAAGAAAAGAAACAAAAAGGTCATACTCTCAGAATGAAGGACATTTTAAAAATAGATTATGTTTTAATTTTATGGAAAGTTTACCAAGTTGTCTTTATTTTTTAATTTCCCCTTGGATCAGTAAAACACTGGTCAAAGAACCAGCTTTTGGGAATCATTGTTCTAGAACACATTCCCTTTATGGTAAACATTAGGTATCTAAGACAATTGAACCCACACCAGGGCCTTCTTATAAAATTACTTCCAGTATAATGGAATTTGGTATGAGGCAGGTCCATTTTGGAACCCATTCAAGGGGGTTTATTTAATGAAGTAGCAAAGATATCTCATTATAGGGCAGCCTCACCTATAATTGCTCTGCTGAGAATAATTCTGCAGCAAATCTCTAGGGCACAAAAATGTGTATATCCCAGAAAGTTTAATTTAAATGGGTTTTAACACAGGTATTTCTTTGTGCAGCATAATCAGGAAATTAAGAGTTCACCAAATTCTCGAGTGCCTGAGGCTGTCTTATTATACATCTGTGGATTTGCATGAGTTCAGTGTGCATTTCTTAAACTCCTGCTGGATTCTGGGCATTTTTATTCAAACAATGATTTCAGTAGCCCTCTAAGAGAGAAATTATCATCCCCATTTTACAGATGAAGAAACCGATGCTCTATAAAGTGAAACAACTTCCTTAAAGTGCCGCAAATAATCTGTGTCAGGGCCAGGATTAAATTCAGGTGGCCTGAATTTGTTACATGGCTGCTTTTCATACTTTAAGGAAAAATTATATAGGAATATTTTAAGGGAATATTTATTTATTAATACTGGGAATGAAACCCAGGGGCATTCTACCTCTGAGCTATACCTCCAACTCTATTTTTTTAAACAGGATCTCACTAAGTTCCTGAGGGCCTCACTAAGTTGCTGAGGCTGCCCTCAAACTTGCAAGCCTCCCAAGTACTGGGATTACCGGTGTGTGCCACCACGGCCTGGCTTAAAGGAATATTTTTTAAAATACAGACTCTGACATATTAGGTCTATGGTGAGACACCAGATGTCTCATTTCAAGTAAATTCCCTAATGTTGTCCATGTTCGTGGTCCAGGAACCACTCAGAGTGTCAAGGACTTATGCCAAACCACTAGTTGGTTCTCAAACGCCTGCCATCACCCGTCTAGTTAGCAGGAAGCAATTCCTTGTATCTAGCTTCATAGTCCTAGGTGGCTGTGAATAGAGTGCTGAACTTGGAGTCAGATTATCTGTGTTGGTATTTCTGATGCCTAATCATTATGTGATTTTGAACAACTTTCTTAACCCCTTAAAAGACAGTTAGATAGAAATTATAATAACTAATGCCTAACTATAAGATGCTTTCACATAGGCTATCAAGAACTGCTTACTGAAAAACATGATGAAATACAAATCCATGTGCAAGTTGTCAGGACACTTCTCAAATGCACCATTCCCTGCACAATATGTATTTAACTTGAAACTCTAGCTCTCCAAAGGGTTTTGCCTGGCTCTATGTTTATTAACATTTTTAAATCCATAATCCTTTTTTTCTTTGACTAACATTAAAAATTTATAGTCTTTTTCTAATGATATTTAAAATTCAATCAAGCAAGGTCCAACAGAATGTACTGTTCCTACTTGATTCCCCCTCTGAGAGTCAGTGATCCAAATCAAACACCATTTTAAACTATTAACTGCATCTGACAAAAATATAAGCCTTCACTTTCATGTATAAATAGTTATGCTAGAAATAGTCCACTTTATTAGTTTTCAGATATAAACTGACTGTTGAACTTTGTGGTTTTTAATTTGATTGTTGTCTTTTTCCATCTAGGGACACCATAATTAGTAAATATATAATGACAAAAGATATTTGAAAAAAGTTAGCGAAATTACATGGTGGGAAAATACAGAACGGATGTCTTTCTTAACCTCAAAAAATAATAAAATTAGATATTTTCTTGTAATTAAACCGTGACTAAGTAAAAAATTAAAGTTTGTGATTATAAGAAAAAGAATGTTAATACCACTACACTAGCTGTTTTGGCCTGACATGGTGTTTGATGCTAGGAATACAATTACAAATAAAACATGCTCCCTTCCCCTCAAAGAGCCAGTTGAGAGACAAGAAATCAGGGTTCTACTGCTTGAATTCCAAGGCTTTCTCTGCATTTTTAGGTTATATAGTTTTGATTTTTAGTTCAGTGTGTTATGTATATATTTTAAAATTTTTTTGCTTAAATGTGACCTTTAGGTGGACATTTAGAAAGATTGTCCAATATTTCAGCGTAATTTAATTACTTCCAGTCATCATCATCCCATCCCCAGTAGAATCAAAAATATTAAAAGATTGAAGATACTCAGGGGAGAGTTGATTATTGGTTAAAAGAACAAAATATTTGGGGAGCTGAGTAGTGTGAAAGTGATGGGAGATGTTAAAAATTCCTGAGACAGTTCCTCCGTTTGGTGGGCCAGTTACTAGCCCAGTGGCCCTGGCTCTGCAGCACACCTGTCATCTGGCTCTCTGTCTCCTGCTAAGCCTCTGCCCTTCCCATAAAAAAGCAGCCACAGACTTACTAGGAAAAGGAGCAACAATTCCTGTGTGTATGCACTGCCTGCAGTAACAGAGGAGAGCTTGTAGGTGGGATGTGGGAGAATCTAGAGGACAGGAATAGTGTAAGAGAGGGCCAAGAGAGGGTTTCCCAATAGACACTGACCAACTCAGAGAACTGAGTTTTCCCATTGCTTAGACGGTGGTAGAGTATGGGAGGGTGTGGGTAGGAAAATTTTCAATGAGTTAATCTATACAATAATTTGTATCACTTTACAAGTAAAGGAGAATCACATTTCATATAAAAGATCAAGAAGCTCATATTTTCTTAGTATAATTATAATAACCGGGAGAGGTATTGAATATATATGTATGCCCAAACCTACTCCCTGGGAGTCTAGTGCAATTGTCTAGGGTTGAGGCAATGACCGTGCATTAGAGATTGGTGTTTTAAGTTCTCAGGTCAATTATTGAATAGCTGAAGGTAGAGAACCACTAGCAAAGAGAATGTCCATCACTTTCTTCACCTTTAAAATAACCTATAGCCAGGCGTGGTGGCGCACGCTTGTAATCCCAGTACTTGGGAGGCTGAGACCAGAGGATCACAGGTTTGCGGCCAGCCTCAGCTACTTAGTGAGGCCCTCTGCAACTTAGTGAGACCCTGTTTCAAAATAAAGAATAAAAATTAGGGCTGGGGGTGTAGCTCGGAGGCAGAATGTCCCTAGATTCAATCCCCAGTACCACAAAAAAATAAAATAAATTAATTAAATTAATTAAATTAAATTAACTATAATAGGTGTTAACCTATACCTAACTTTTTAAAGTGACATAATAGAAATAACATATAAGCATTCTAAAGCTATTTAAAAGAATCTGGGTAATAGGTATATTGATTATCCTGATCTGATCATTACACAATTTATACATTTATTGAAATGGCACACTATACCCCATAAATATGGGCAAGTGCTATGTGTCAATTTTTTAAAATATATTAATTTTTAAACAATTTTTAAAAATGAAAAAGCATTCCAAAAACCATAAATGTCATTGTTCTAAAAATTTACTCTTTGGAAATTTACTTAATCTCATATTCACTTAAAGAGCAAATTAATCTGCTTAATGACACCTTTTCTGTTAACACTAAGAAATGGATTAATATTAAATCCTGGCTAGTGGTTAGTTAGTATGTGTCTCTGAAATATTAAATTCATCCCATGAGTGAAAGACCTCACCCAAAATCAATGATTAACCCACAGGAAGCTGAGCAAGACCCTGCTTATGAGCAGGATCAAGTCTGTAGTTTACAGGTAGTCATTTTTTTGTTGTCATTTGATTCAAATGGCAGTAAATGTTAATGTAATTTTTAAGTCTAGTTAATGCTGTGATTCTTGAGAATCAAAACCCAACTCAGACATTGAAGTCAAAACACAACCTTAAATTGCAATCAATTTTATGATTTTGTTTTGGAGTTCACATGCACTAAAAATGATAATTCTTACTCAAATTTTAAATAATGTTGCCCAACATTTCTCCCACTATCCAGATTTTTTGCAGGGCTTCCAAAGCTAAATAAAATTAAAAACAACAATCCCCTCTCTCTTTCTTCTACTCTCTGCCCCATTCCAGCCTTCATACACAATACTGCTTGGTGCTCAGACAGACTGTGCAGGTCCTGAACGGATGAGATCCTCCTGACTTTGCTCACAGCAATGGAACACAGAGTGAGCTTGTGGTTACTCTTCTGATTCAACTCATCTAGAAGAAAGTTACAGGAAAACTTTGATTTTGATTTCTAGTTATTTGTTTAACTCTTCTGTTGCCTCATTTCACATTCACTAACAGAGAAGATTTTGTTGCCACCTGGGGGATGATTCTGTTTCTATCAGAGACTAGGATGTAGTTAGGCAGGGGGTAATAAAAAAGGGAAACAGATAGATTCTCATTGCACTGTCTCAGTGTGGCTTCCTTGTTTTGTATGAATTGCTAGCAGTACCTAGGACATTGGATTTATACATGCTTGAATGCAACTACCAAACTATGTTTTATATCCAGAAATAAGCAACTTCTGGAGCACTCATTTTGGTCAATGATAATGATGATTATACTATAGACCTGTGAATAATTTTTGATTGGTGATTTTGTGGGATAAATTATACCAAGAAACCAACCACAAATTATTAAGTTATTACTTTCTTACTGCAGGTAACTACTTTTTATCAATGTGTTGGGTGACATGGGATTAAGAGGACATTATATGACAGGTATTTGATCCTCAAGAAATTTTGAATCAAGCTCAAGGCAGAAGTCATATAACCAAAGACAATTAGAAATCTATCAAGTGTTCAGTGTTGTGAAATGACTATATAGAACAAAGATTTAGGATAGGAAAGTTAAATGGAGTCTGTAATATTCATTTATGAGCAGGAAATATGGCAGGTGTTTTACCTATATGAACTCATCTAATGCTCACCAACAACCCAGTAAGTTGGGAACTGTTATTATGTCTATTGAAGATAAATAGATAAAAATACATCAAATACTCATGAGAGGATCTTGAACTGGACCTTGAAAGATGGATAGCTAACTGGAAAATTGGGGTGGCAAGAAAGGATAAAGATGAGTTTGCTATGTGAGTGGGAAGAACACTACTAGCCAAATGCAGAGCTTGAGGAAAGAAGCATGAAGCAGGACAGCTCAGTGAGCCAGAGAAAGGCATATTTTATGAAAAAGGATAGATAGAGCCAGATTCTACAGGGTCTTAAAAACCAGGAAAAGGACATAGGAACTGGTGTTGAAGGCAATGGATGAGTTCTTGATGTAATAAAAAGGATTAACTGGAGAGTAGAAAAGAACACAGAAATATTTATTGCTGGTTACTACAGAAGCTACAGGGAAACATAAGATTTAAACCCCAAAATTGTAATGCTTTTTTCTTCAGTGCCATCTGAAATATAATTGTAATCAGCCATCCATATCCATAGGATCCATATCCACAGAGTCAACCAACCACAGACCAAAAAATTCCAAAAAAATTGCATCTGTACTGAACATGTGCAGATTTCTTTGTCATTATTCTCTAAACAATACAGTATAACAACCATGTATAATAACACTTACCTCATGTCAGGTATTATAAGTCATCTAGAATGATTTAAAGTACACAAGAAGATGTGCATATAGTTTATATGTAAATACTATGCTATTTTATGTACAGGACTTGAGTATCTACAGATTTTGGTATCTGTGGGGTCCTGGAACCAATCGAAATTTAATGGGTTCTGATCAGCGTTGTGTTTAATTGATATCCGAATGGAGTAGGACAGAGTGGTTAGAATACAATAAGAACATAATACAATAAATATGTCAGAGTTCAATGAACTTTGGAAAGTAAGTTTTACTTTGAAATTTTGTTTCTGTATTATACTTTTACTTATATTTGTCTATAAATAAAAATATACACAGAAATAAAGGCAGAGAGAGAAGGAGAGGGAAAAGCAGAAAAACATGAAGGAAGGGAATAAATGAAAGGGAAATAAAGAAGGGAAATAAAGAAAGAAAAGAACGAGGAGAAAGAAAGCAATTTTGAATGTGTTGCATGTGAAGGCTGGTGGCAAGCCCGGCTGGAGCAGGACATTTTCTGGCCAGAGGAATGTTGAAAGCACAGGAAAGATGACCAAAGATAGAAATCAAAGAGTTACCAGTGCCTGGTGCTACCTGCAGTACAAGAATAAAAGAAGGATGAGGAAAGAATCCTGGGGAATATGGACAATTAGAAAAGCAATCTCTCTTAATTAGATTAAGAAATTATAAGACTAAGTTAAACCAGGAACTACAAGAGGTTACTCCTCATGGACTGGAGGCTTTGGGAAAGTAGCCAGTTACAGAGTTTCTAGAAGTAGCATTAAAAGTAAAGAATAACTTTCTTCCTCTGTTAAAAGTCTTTAAAGAGAAATATTTTAATGGTTATCACTGAGACCCAACAAGAAGTCTTCCGCAAGAATAGGTCTTGCCAGAGGATCCGGGTTTGCGGCCAGCCTCGGCTACTTAGTGAGGCCTCCGCAACTCAGTGAGACCCTGTTTCAAAATAAAGAATAAAAAATAGGGCTGGGGGTGTAGGCCGGAGGTAGAATGCCCCTGAGTTCAATCCCCAGTACCGCAAAAAAAAAAAAATAGGTCTTGCATACTGTAGTTTAACAAGCCTAGGGGTGAAATAACTTGGACCTGAAAAGTTAGACTAACTGTGTTAACCATATGATTAGGGTATGGACTGAAAATTAGCAAGCATAATTTTTACCTTGAAATTTCACATACTGGCACAGTTTGCCTTTGGACTCATTTGAATATTGATCATATGTTATAATCTCAGGGACCCCTGTTAAAAGAATAAATCACCATATGAAACCGAAAGATGCTTTTAATGCTTGTTGTCATGAGCAAACTCTGCTAGTGGGACACAGCCTTTCTGAACAAAACTAACTTCCAGTAGCAGGGAGTAGCCTGGAAAGGAATATGGACATGCTGTCCAGTAAATTCACCTTGAAAGGAAAATAAGAGATGGGACAATAGCCCAAGGATCATGTAGAGCAATGGGCTGATTTTTAAGTTGTTTTAAGAATCTGAAAACATGTTTATATCATAAGAGCCCATAGAAAAAAGGAATGAAAGTAAAAGAAAAGGTAATTGAAGGTATAAGACCTCCAAGGAAGTATGAAAAGATGGGGGTCTTGAGACAGGTAGTATAATAAAACCTGAACAAGTGGGAACCTGATCCACTGAAACAGGAAGTGTTGTTAATAGTTGAAAGCAGTCAAGGAATTTAAGACTTGAAACAAGATTGAACAGACAATGGAGACAAATTAGGGTCTGAATAAAAATAAGGAGAAGGATTCAGGGCCTATCTAAAGAGATGAACCATGAATCTCTAGTGACAATAAGCTGCAAAGTCACATGATTTTCTCCAACATGTCTTTGAGAAACCAGAAGTTATGATTGGCTCAGACTTGAGGTTGTGATGAGAAGGACGAGCGGGCAAAACCTCTGGGAGTAATGATGAGAGCTGTTCTCATGGTGGGCTGAGGGTCCAGGTTGGGTAGAAAAGAACCGAAGAAAGCTGGGATTAGGGATTAGGAGAGTGTTTAGTGGTTCAGGGACCCAAGCTCAAAGGAGAGACATCGAAAGATATGAGAGTTAAAGGGCTGGAAGGAGATGAGGCTTGGTCAAGAAGTAATATTTGGGGGTTTAGATTTTGAGATTTGAAAGAAATGTCAATTCCATGAAATTGGGCTGCTAACCTACAGAAGCTGAGAAGTTAAAAACAGTGAGAGGCTAGCATATTAAAAGATTTGTCCACAGCCGAATAACTGAACTCAATGAGGATTATGTGGAGACAAAGACCAAAGAGGAACCATAAACCAGGTGTTGAGTCTTAGTAGATGGGGGGATATAACCAGGAGTCTGGTAGATGACAGGATTAGTCAAGGCAGGTCGTGTGTTCCTACTGAAGTCTAGCTCAGCTGAAGACGTGGAGAGAATATTCGACCTGCTGACCAAAGGTCTGGGGTGATTTGTTTACAGTAGACCATGTACACAAGACTGAGTTATAATGACAGGATAGATTTCAGAGGAAAAGATACAGAGCACAACTGTAATGAGCTTGTTGGGGTGTCTTATTTAAAGAGGGGGTGAAACATAGTTTAGGGTAGAAAGTATAAACTCCCTCTCCCAGTTCCAACTGGCGGATGGTCCAACCCAGGCGGAGGTCAGCGCACGTGCACTTGTGCTGAAACAGACTTCTTGGGAAACTCGCCAGCCTGGCCAAAAGGGAAGGAAAGAGAAACAGGACCTGTCTGTATATCCAGCCAAGAGGAGAGGTGATTTCCGTCTTTTTGTTGCTTTTACCTCTCTCACATCCTTTTTTCCTATGTATGTACAGCACTAATAGAAAACCAGTAAGGGTTATTAGAATTATGCAAACTGCTACAATGACAAATTGCTTTTATAATGCACCTTTAAAGTTAGTCAACAAGGTTGTTTGCATGTTTTGACATGTTCGTTTATATTTATTGGATTTTCTCTTGTTTTTGATATTTGAAATATTACCAAAAATTGTTTATGACTACTTAGGAGAAAACATACCAATGCATATAGTAGTAAGCACATATTTTAAATAAAGGAATCACCCTTGTTTACCTAGAGATTTTTAAAAACAATATATCTATGCATAAGAATTCTCCGTTGCTTTATTAACATAGTGTGTGTGTGTCTGTGTGTGTGTATGTGTGCTTGTGTGTGTGTCTGTGTGTGTGTGTACATGCATTTGATGTTTACATGCTGTGGAGCTATATGTTTTAGTACACTCTATTATGGATATTTCTTAGAGCACTGGCTTTGAGATAAGGGTGATAATTACTAGCTGCATGTAAAATTTTAAACACAGTAAATGTTTTTAAATACCAAGCAGAATAATGAAAACAAAATTAATGAAACAATCAATATTCACACTTTCTGATGTCTTCATAAGGTGTGAATGTTGAAAGCTGGTAATTTCACACCACTTGGTTCTTTTATTTTTATTTTAATCATTTTGTAACTTTAAAACTTCATTAGCAATGGACCAAAATAACCTAAACTAGTTTAAAGTAGCCCAACCCTGATAGTAGTCTCCAATTAGGAATGAACCAAATGCCTTACCATTTATATGGGTTATGGGAACAGCAATCAAGTGTCCACTTAAGCAAAGAAGTATGTAAAGTATTATGCTTTCTAACACCTGGAGCACATGTCATATTAGAGGACAGGAAACCTTCGCTGACACCAAAGGGCCTACTCAGCATTTCTGGCTCCCATAGAGAGCTGTCCTCACAGATACTTTAAAATTGAGTTATTGCATATTTCTTTCCACCTTCGTGGCATGAACATCGAGGGTGCCTTCCAAAGCAGATCCAGGACTGTGTGCTTGTGGTTTAATTGATCTAGAAATATTTCTGCTCAAAGGGAGCATTCAGATACCAGGATCTAATGCTTGTGGATGTCCATTTAAGGAGTCACATGGTTGCTGCCACTGCCACTTGTTAATTTAGGCTGTCAAAGGAGGAATATAAAAACATGAAGATGAACCGCAAGGGTCTTGGCTTAAGTGAGAGAGAGATAGGTGCCTGTGAGAGATTTTTGATTGCTAGGTAAATGCGTCCACAGCAACAAGCACAGTGGGAGTCTTGGGTAAGCATGGGCTAACCCACATGCATTTCTCTTACTGTGAGTGAGTTGGACATCTTCACCTATGTTTGAATCATTTGTATTTGCTTTTCTGTATATTTCCAGATCCATAGTTATTATTACACTCCAATTTTCTAGTGGGTTGTTGATGTTTATCTTAAGAGGGTAGTAATTTTAAATTCAAAACAAGTTTGAAAACTCTCAGGAAAATTAATTTTCTTCATATAATTCTTGTAATTCTCCATAGAGTAGAAGAAAATGACTTCCCCTTTTAATTTGTGTTTGGTTATAGACTTGCATTAGAACCCAATGACCATCTTTTAGTAGAGCTGGCACTGCCCCGAGTGTCCATTTCTTATGGTACGAGGTAACTTGTCTCTAAAATGAAGTGCCTGTTCATATTTTCGAGAAATGAGATAGCAGTTAAGCAATAGAATTTACAAAAAAAATTCTTAGTCTATAAAAATCAGAAAGCTCTTTATTAATACTAAAATTCTTGTATTAAAAACATCATTTTTCCTGTACTGAGAAATTATAAAACCTGCAAGGGTTTCTTTGGCAATTTAGGAATTATTACTTGAGATTGTCACATTTTAGATTTTGATGTTGTTTCCAATGCACCAAATCTAGTGCTGTCATTTCTCCTAGAGATATTCTTAGAGGAAAAATAAACATAGCAGAAGTTAATACCTAGATAAATTTTACCTGGAATATTCAGGTAATAGTACATTTTATGAGCACCGCATGTGGTACCCAGAATTCTATTAATTATGGGCGATATTTCCTTGTTAAATTTTGTTGAAAGTGTTACATGTTAATTAGTCTTGGTATAAACCATTGATTTCAAATTAAACATAATTTGATTCCTCCTGCTCCATATTTACTCTAGAATAAGAAATATAAAGATGTCAATAATGGCTGATTCAAATATGATACCCAACTTGAAATTTTCTCTGACAAGTGGCAATGATTGATAGAAAGGATTTTTTTTTCTATGAAGTCAGGAAAACAGTGCTGAACTTTGAGTATTAATTGCCTCTAGTAATACTGTAAAAGAAAAAAGGAATTTATAGGTAGATGACAGATGCATGGGTAGATTTGAAAATTGTTTTTATTTATTCTTCATTTCTAAGAGGTAAGAAAGAAGAAAAACTATTTTTCACTTTCATACCTACAAAAAATTAATAGTTTTCTATTATTGTCCTGAAATCACTTTTATTCAAGTACTTAGAGGTATGGTGTTAACTGTTTTGCTTTATTGTTTGTATGCTTACGTCAGTATTCATTAAGTAGTTAATGTACACCAGTACTTACTATATCTCCCTCAATTCTTATAGTAACCCAAGAAGTAGGATGATTATTAGCCCATTTTATAGATGAGGAAACTAAGGTTCAGGGAAGTCAAATAACTTGCATAACAAGTCAAATAACTTGCATAACTAGCTAACAAGTAGCAGAGCTAGGGCTCAACCTAAACCTACTGCTTCCAAAAACATAACTATAACCACTATACAATACTGCCCATTTAGCAGTGGAACCCTTATTAAAATAAAATCTTATATAGAACCATGAATGTTATTCAAATTATTTTCAATGCCAGGCATGGTGCACACACCTCTAATCCCAGTGCTTGGGAGGCTGAGACAGGAGAATCGCAGGTTCAAGGCCAACCACAGCAACTTAGCAAGACTCTCATCAACGTAGACCCTGTTTCAAAAGGAAAAAATAAAAAAAGCTGGGAATGTAGCTTGGAAGTAGTGTCCCTGAGTAAATCCCATTACCATCACACAAAAAAAATTCAAAACAGCCAAGCCACCCATAAAGGCAACACACACTAATCTAAATAGATACCCACAACTAGTTGCTGAACATGAGCTCAGTAAATTTAGAAAGATGGAAGTGAGCTACTCTGAGGCTAATGTGGACAGCCACCACTCCCCCCTGTGACCCCATCCTTCCATCCTATGTCCCCTTCCAGCCCTCACCCCATAGAAACTCAGCTTTGATCATAACAGAAACAGAATTCTCATAAAGCTTCATTAATCCTTGACCAGAAGAAGAGAACTGGAAATAAAGATGTAGATAAGCCCCTTTAAAATATCTTTTGATTAGACCTCATTTCTACCTTTTCTGGTATCATTTCATGGGGAAACTTCTCCTTGCACATTTTACCATATACCTGCTAGGAAATATATGTCTGTCCTTTGTGGCCATTTACTGAATCCTCACAACTCTATGCTCAAAATTTTCTTTTTCTCAAAATTGCTTTCATTTTAAGGCTTTATATAAACAGTATAAAATCCAGGAGAGGTATTGGCTTATTATTTATGAGTCATCTACTTAAATAGATACTAAGCAAATCATTTAGTGAGAAGATGATCCTTGGATGTTGTGCTTATGGTGAGAAAATCAAAGTATAGAGGGAAGAATCTCTAGCCAAGCAATTGTGAAAACTCATGTATTGGGGTCTCAATTTGTCAGCGATTGAGCCAAGTAGCACTTAAATATTTTCAGAAAGTATTTGTGATAGCTTACCATACAACAGAAACATAACCAATATAAGAATTAAAGGAACACAAGTCAAAGAGAATTGGATAGGGAAGGGGTAGAGAGAGTAAAATAGGAAAGAAGAAAACAGAGCAAATCAAAAAGACTGTTTTGTGCTCCATGGTACTCCAAATGAGCACAAAGTGGTGTTCTGTGCTTTCTAGGAGCTAAACAAAAAGAGAAATTAAATGTAGCTAGTTCCTATATACTAATTCAAAAGAATACTGATCATGTGAAGAGATGACAATTTCATTACTACTGAGCCCCTAAATAATTTTGTTACATATGGATGTATATAGAGTAGCATTGTTAATACCTTTTGAGGTTATTTATTTTGGGGATATAAATATAATTTTAGAAGCATGCTATGTACTAAACAATGGCTCCATTTCTGTTTCAAATGAATAACTTCTGCAAGTTAGAAATACTTAGGGGGTTTGCACAATGAGTATGATTTTAATCCTTACAGTATCATTGTATATATAATAATCTCTTGGAAATTTTTATTTCCCAATTCAGTGTCATTCAAAAAAATGTTTATTATGTATCTGTTCTATGCCAGGCACTGTGTTAGGATCTTGGGTGTAATACAAAACAGTTATGATATCTCCCTTCATGAGGAATATAGTATAGAAATTAAAATGCAATAAAAAGTATGATGTGTGAGTTAGTCAAGGTAGAATGAAGCTCTCTGACAGCATCTACCATTCAATAGAGTCTGGAGTGGTGGTTCCCAATTGTTTTAATTTCATGAATCTGTTAAAAAAAAGGTTCAAATGTAGATCAGCACAGGTTAACAACATTTTACAAAGACAGAAAAGACATTAAAAAGACCACTATCTTCTGACAGCATCATTTCATTTAAAGGACATTTTAAATTTAAAATGTAGGAAAAACATTCTTCTAGACCTCAGACTAGTCTCCAGACTTTCACCCAAAAAGACAACTTTCAATCTTAACCTGATACACACACACACACACACACACACACACACACACTCTCTCTCTCTCTCTCTCTCTCTCTCTC